>PVIJ01012719.1:0-48352 GCA_004024925.1 Scalopus aquaticus
CCCTCCCCCCCCACTGATTGTCCCTCTCCCACCCGGCCGGGTGAGATAGTGTTTTATTGTGGTTTTAATTTGCATTTCTCTGACAATAAATGATAATACATATTTTTTACACTTGACTGTTAGTTAACTGTATGTCATCTTTGGGGAAGAGCCTATTAGCTCAGACTTCAAACAATATTACAAGGTGGTAATAATTAAAATAGCATGATACTGGAACAAAACAGACATTGAGACCAATGGAATAGAATTGAGAGGTCAGAAATAAACTTACATCTATATGAACAGTTAATTACAACAAAAGAGCTAAGAATATAGTATGTAGCCAGAAAAATTTCTTCAGTAAGTGATGTTTGGAAAACTGAACAGCCACATGCGAAAGAATGAAACTAAACCACTATCTCACACCATACACAAAAATAAACTGAAAACACATAAAATATTTGAATGTAAGACTTGAAACATAAAGTAGAGAAGAAAGCATAGGCAAAAGAGTCCATGACATATACTTCAGAAATGCCTTTATGGATTCATCTCCAGCAACAAGGAAAACAAAGTAAAATACAAACATCTGAGACTACAATAGAGCAAACTAAAATGCTTCTGTGCAATGAAAGAAACCATAACCAAAACAAACAAACAAATAAAAACCTCACTGAATGGATGGAAATATTTGCATACCGTAAAACTGATAAGGAGTTGATATCAAAGAATCATCAAGAACTTATACAACTCAACAAAAGGAAAACAATCCAATGAAAAATACGCATGTAAAGATTTAATTTTCCCTAAAACTCAGTTTTAGTTGTATCAATGTCATATATTGTTTAACCTTTATTTAGTTAAAAATAAATTGTGAAAATACGACTTATACACACTCTGGTATACAGTCACTTATCTTTTGGCCCATAAGCTATCTAAAACTCTTCAAATAGATGTGAAATTTTAAATGTGTTTACTTTCATATGTAACTTAATTCCACTGTGTATGGAAGTGATTCTTTTTTGTGAACTAAGTCACTTGGTATTTGTTGAGGTTTAGTATGTGTCCAGCTTATAATCAGTTTTGATAAATATTGTGTGTATATTGAGAAAAATGTGTACTCTGAAGTTATTCAGCTTAGTGTCTTTATGTGTGAATGAAATAATATTAGCTCATTATGTAGCTCAAATATTTTATATTAGCACTGAACATTGTCCCTTTTTTTTTCATTAGTCACCTCTCTACCACTAGGATTATAAATAATTTGTTGCATATGAATTCCCATTGCGATTTGAAACTATTTTACATGGGGAAAAATTTTAGCTGCAAAGTTAAAACTTTTATCTTAAAAGTAGTTTTCAACTCTCATATTTCATCTTTCCTTATAGAAGTCTGCTTTGTGTGATATTTGGGTAGTTACATATTTATTATTTTAGATAATGATTTTATGATATAACTTTTCCATCCTAATATTTTTTACCTTTTAATTATATAATGTAATTATATTAATTATATATATATTATATTAATATAATAATTATAATGACTCTTATAAGCAGTTGTGTTGTATAGCAAATCTTCTAGTCTTTGTCTTAGTTGTAATAGTTATCGTAGTTATTTGTGTTATTTGACTACTTGATTCCACTTTGTCTTTCCAAATCGAGTTGTCCTGCTTTTGAATTGCTACTTCCTCATAATTTTACTTTTTGCTTTTCAGTTTGTAAGCTATGGTCTTTTAGAAATTTGACTAATTAAAGTTTGGTGCAACAGTGAGTAATAGTTATCTTTACCACTTCACAGATAATGCAGTCATGAAGCACTTAAGACCATCATCTTCTTCCAATTTTGGGGGGTAATTTAATTCTCTATATAGTATTAATTCCACAACACACTCTTAATTATCTTATACAATCAATATTTATTTAGATTTGCTTATTTATATGATCTCTCCATTAGTACTATCACTTTCCTTCTCCATTGGATCATTTTACTTTTCCTGAAAAATCTTCAAATGTTCTCTTAAATTATGCTGGTTCACAAACAATAGTCTTAACATTTGTTTGCCCAAACCAAAACCAACTTTTTAGTTTCTTTTTTTAAAATAACACTGTGTATGATTTAGATGTATATTTTGCCTTCATTTGTGAAATTCTTCCTCATCATATAATTTTATGTTGGCATGCTTGTCCACATTTAACCATGTTACATGGGGTTTTCTATAATGAATTGTTGCTGCTGAAATATCAAATACAAGCTATAATATTGTCCCTTTGAATTTAGTGATTTTATTGTGTGGCTATTCATAAGACCATTTTTGTATTTAGTCCTTTTATAAGGATGCTCCTAAGTGGCATCTTTTCTTATTTACATTATGAGGAGATTGTAGAGGTTTCCAAATCTATGGCTTGAAGTACTTAGTCAGCTTTATAGGGGATATGACTTCTACAGGCAAGTTATACAATAAAGCTTTTTGTTTTAGTATTTTCTGACTTCTCTTTCTCTGTTTCAGGCTTTGAATATTCCTCAGATCCTTTTTCAGCCATCTTTTATACACTGTTAGATCTACCAATGGCTTTATTGTTTTTAGAAGCTCTGGGGATTTTTCTTGTGATTCTTGGGTATCACCAGATTTCTGCAGAATTTACATTGAATTATTTTTTTGATTTTTAAACTTTATTTCTAATCGTGGTATAACATATGATATAAAAGTTGCAATTCCAGTAACTTTTAAGTGTATAGTTCAGTGACATTTAATACTTTCAAACTCTTTTCAAACTATCAGCACCATCCATTTCCAAGATTTTTCATCTTTCCCAAACTAAAGCCCAAAATAAAGTAAATAACTATTCATTTTCCCCCTCCCTGACCCTTGCCCCAACATTCTAATTTCAGTCTCTGTGAATTTGATGACTCTAAGTCATCAAATGATTCCACCTATTTTAAGTGGAATCATAAAGTATTTGTCTTCTTTTGTGACGTCTTATTTCACTTACCATGATATCTTCAGGTTTCATCTTTGTTATAGATTCTGTCCAAATTTTCTTCATTTTTAAGCCTAAATCATTATTCCATTGTATTGATATACCATATCTTGTTTATTCATTCTTTCATTAATAGGTACAGGGTTGCTCCCACATTTTCACTATTATAAATATTGATGTTATGAGCCGTGTGTATAAATATCTCATTTCCATGTTATTAATTTTTTTGGCTATATAACTAGAATTGAAATTTTTATCATATGGTAAATCAATTTTTTTTGAGGAAAAATCCATTTACAACATGGTATATGATTTAGAGTTATAGGATCTTACCCTTCATGGGCACATTAGCACACTACAACCACCATCAAGGCTCTCAAAGATCTCCACCATAGTCCGCTGTGTTCCCTCCCCACATGGCTTTTTCCCCTCCCACTCTCCCTTGGTCATCTCATTTCTACAGTCAGATTTCTCGGTTGTGTTATTGGTTTGGTTTTATCTGATATTAATTATATCACTCTATGTTCCACATGCAAGTGAAAAGATCTGGTATTTGTCTTTTTCCTTTGGACTTATTTCTATTAGCATAGTTTCCTCCAGTTCCACCCATGTGCCTATGTACACTTTCCATGGCATATACAGTTTGGTGATTGTTCTCTGGTCACCTGTCATGAGAAGAATGATTTATTTTCATGGGCCTCCCTGTCTCATCTGCTGCTCTCCTCAGTAGTGTATTTCAGTAGTTGCCTGTTCTGCTTCCCACTCTGTCTCTGGTAAATCCTCTCTCTCCCCATACCTCTGGCCTATACCCCAGTTATTGTAAACATAAATAAGCAAATATTTTTAAAAAAAGAAAAAAAAATTTTTTTCAGCCATGGTCCCATCTACCTGGTACCCTCCAGAAAGTAAGAGGAGATTGGAGTTTAACCTACAAGCCAATACTACAGAAAATCAGGCTGTTGAGTTCCAGCTGAGCCCTTTCTAATTCAGCCAGGTGTTGGTTGACTGCAGAGATCTATAAGTCCAAAAAGTAGATTCCTGTAGTTGTAAGCACTGTTGAAAACCAGAGGCTGATGGTTCCTTGCTCACTGACCTCAAGTCTTATCACTTCAGGGCATTATAGCTACATTCCAACTGCTGGTGTCTGTAGCAATCCAACCAAGTTCTCCCCTCCAGGCTCTGGCCTTTATGATTATATACAGGATGAAGTGATTTTTCCCAACTTTTCCCAAGTCATCAAAAAGAGATGGGTTTTTATATAATTTATAGCAAGACACACATACCACCCCTCCACACATACATGTGTTTTAAAACAGATCAGTCTACAGATGTTATTTAAAATCATCAGATCAAATGAATTCTCAAAAGGAGAGAAAAAACGCCCTTAGGGCAGGGTGATGATGAATCTATGAAGATAACTAAATAAGAGACATTAGAGAAATAAATAGACAATCAGCAGAGAGTAGTGGCACAGAACCCGGAGAAATAGATCTATTTAAAGACTATTGACAGCAATGCTCAGTCAAGTATAAAGGTCTATTAGGTGAAGACTGAAAGTTGTATATTATAAAAACAGTATGAATAATAATTATGAATATTTTTAAAAGATGCACTAAAATGGGTAAACATTTTATCTGATTCCAGTCAAAGTAGCTTAATGTTCTAAGAGCCATCTCTAAGAATAGAAGCACATTAAGAAATAGGTCAATTTCTACCACATGAAGCTTATTGTGAAATGTTAACACTGTTCAAAAAAATTATGTCAACTGCATTTGTAAGTACAAATTTTTCTTGTGATCACATCAAAAAGTAAACAGATGCAGGCAAAATTTTAGGATCTTATTTAATAGACTATTTCAAAAATGTGACTTTTGCAACATGAAAATAATGTCAAATATTTACATAGCTTTTTCACTATAACTCTTTAAATTCTGATGTGTATCGTTACTTGTTTACATCTCAGTTCAGACAAGTCATATTATAGGTGCTCTTAATTACACACGGTTAGTGAATCCTATATTGAGCAGTACAGATACATAGGTTTCTCAGTGCAAGTAAATATATAGTCAGTGAATAAACTATAACATTCTGTAGCAATGGGGGAACATTTTGATCAACTTTATTTTGGGCGAATGGCGGAAATAACCTAGAAAATCTCTCTGGGATGAGTTCCTATGTTAGATAATGGCTAATTGTCACATTTCAAGGATATATGTTGTAACTCAAAACCTCAGGAAAACAAAGCAAAAAAAAAAAAGGTAATATCAATGCCAAACCGAATTTTATGTAAGAGTAGACTGAAAGCTATCATTTATATACACTAAAGTTCTAAAGGTTCTTAAATAAATATCATGTTTTCTATATTTGTTGGCTCATGGGACTTTTTATACTCTACATTGTTGTGAGTCAAACAATTAGATCAAGGAGATATGGTATATTTATGTTATGGGGTGTAATTCAGCCATAAGGAAATATTGATTAAATACAGTCATTTACAGTAAAATCAAAAGAGTTTGAGGGAATTTTGTGTAGTAAAACAAGTCAGAATGACAAGAACAAATACTGGACATTTGCATATTATCTGACAAAGTGAAATATTTACAAAAACTATGGGATATTAAGTAAACATCATGAAGGCTCTGAGTTTAAATGGGAGGAGGAGGGAAATAAATAAGGAGGTAGGAGGGATAGGGCTGGGGAAATATAAAAAATAAATTATGACTAAAATGTTTTTCTAAACTAAGTTACTGTAAAGCTAACCTTAAGTGTCGTATAGATATGGCTTTAAAATATATCCAGACCTTTCCAAAGTAAATACATGGAAGTATATTATGCTGACTGATTTCCCTCAAATTTAAATTAAGTGCCATTGGCTCTAATAATTTTGCTCCAGATTAAAAACATACCATTCGACCAGCAAAAATAGAGTTCTGAGTCAGAAGCATGAGGTAGAATGTGTTACAAAGCAAATGGTGATACTAACTAATAGCATGTCCACTTTGAATATGGCTTTCAGAGACAGAGTCGGGAGCAGAACAGGAGGATTGACTGAAATACACTGCTGAGGGGAGCAGCATGTGAGACAGGAGAGGTCTGCCTTGCCATGTGGGTTATCTCTTTGGCTGGGGCTCAAACTCATATTATAGTGGCTGGTGATAGCTTGATAGCCCTGAGACTTAATGTTTTATCTTATTAGGAGAAGACAGAAACTTAGAGTATAATGATCCCTTATTTGATTAAGGAAGGATGGACTTAGTCCAGGACAGAATTTCCCCAACCTCAAGGGATTTCATTGTTCTAAGTTCAAAGTACTCTGCGACTTCTTGAGGAAACTGGTTGTAAGAATCTTGGGGTGATCTGATTTGGGCAGTTTCATATCAAAGTGGTTTTGTGAGTGCTTTCAGTAAATTCTTCTGTCTAAATCTTCCCTTAGAGTTATTAGTAACAAATGGTGGTAAACAAAGGAGCTTTCAGTCCTACCAACCAGTGGTGTCAATTAGAAGGAAGTTATGTTGAGGTTTTGTCAAATTATGGTTCTCTTTGGTATTACATTATATGGAAAGAAGAACCTAGCATTGTAACTCCTTTCTCTTCTACTTGGTATATTAATCACCCTTATGGTCATGCATGCTTGGTTTGGAACCCACATGTTTGTGTAGATGTTAATGTGTCCACTTTTGAAAAGCCAGGGTAATTATCATATTCTCCAACAGGACAGTAATGAATTAATTTTTAATAAACCCATGGGATATTTTCAGAAGATTTCACTGTAAGTGAAAATTCCCAACATTAGATGGGAAGTAAGTGTTGACTTAATAAGGAGGAAACTCTTCAGAGAAAGAACCTGAAGGGCCATCTTGTTACCACCATAACTCTCCCCGGGTAATACACTGATCAATGGGGAACCAAGAGTCTCTTTGCATGTTGTCTGGTGATATTTCCTCATTTCCTTTACATATTTTAATGCAATCAGTACAGCACACATCTGCAGAGCAATCAAATTACCAAGTCAACATAATCCAATGAAATGCTGAAGAGCCAAATAATCAAATTCCGGTTAATATTAATTGCTATACTTTCTGCACCTGGATTCGGAAAGAAAAGGAGACAGAAAAAGAGAAACAGAAATTAATAGAGAACATATATATAGCCACTAGTCCTGAAGTAATTATGATCTTGTTTCCTGAGATTGTTCAGGCTTTTCTTTTGAGCTTATACTTAATTATTTAAACTGGAATTATGAACATTTCTTTGTTGTTTATATTGAGTACATGATTATTGTCATAACTTTGTATAAGCACTAAATTGATTTTTATATATTTCCCATCTTTCTTAGAGCACTATATTATGTCTCAGCTTTGTGCTTATTTCATTCATACAATGTTAAAAAAAAATAGTGCCTGCAAATGGATGATTCATGTATGTAAAGAATGACCTTACTATTCGCATTTTTTTATAAGTGATGTTGAACATTTTTTCATGTCGATAGACCATCTGAATATCTTCTTAGAGAAGTGTTGATTAAGGTACTTTGCCCATTTTTAATTAGATTGATTCTTTGTTGGATTGTGTAAGTACAGTGTAAATTTTGGAGATTAACTCCTTATCAGATGTATGGTTTGCAGATACTTATTCTCATTCTGTAGGTTGCCTTTTTGTGTGTGATAGTTTATTTTGAAATACAAAAGCTTTTAAGCTTGATATTGTCCCACTGACTTAGTTTTGATTTTGTTTTCTTTGCTGTTAGGATTGTATTACAAATACATCGTTGCGGCCTATTTCCTGTAGTGTGTCCCCTGTTTTCTCTCAAGTACTTTATGGTTTGGGTTCTTATAGCCCAATAATTAATCCATTTTGAGTGAATTTTCATGTATAGTCTTAAATATGGATCTTGCTTTATATTTTTCCATGTGACTATCCATGTTTCCAGTACCATTTATTAAAAATGATATTTCCCCCCTCTCCCCCCCCACTGCATGGCTATACACTAGGTGTCCATATTTATGATTTATCTCTGGACTTTAAATTCTGTTTCATTGGTCTGAGTTTTTTGTTTGGGTTTTTTTTGGGGGGCGGGGGGGAGTGTCCAGTACCACTCTTTTTTGATTACTGTTGCTGTGTAAGATTGTTTCATAGATACCAACTCATCCCTGTGTGAATGGCCCATATAAAAAAGAATGGAATTGACAAATCTTAGTGAGGTTATGTTGAAAAAGGATCGCTTGTCCACTGTGTGTGGAAATGCAAGCTAGTATAGCCCTTGTGGAAAATGGCATGGAGATTTCTCAAGAAAATAAAAATCGAAATTATATTTGACCCAGCAATACTGCTATTAGGAATTTATTCAGATAACATGAAAAACCTATTATGAAAAAATCTACATGTGTGCAGATAACAACACTGTTTACAATTGCTAAGTTAGGGAACTAACCCTAGCATTCAACAGATGAATGTATAGTGAAACCATGGAGCATATATTCAATAGAATATTACACAGCTGTGAAGAAAGATCAAACAGTGGCATTTGGGACAAAATGGATGGACCTTGAGGTGATTATGTTGAGAGAATTAGTCAAAAACTAAAAGACAGAGTAAAATATGGTTTTACTCATCTGTGGAATATAAATACAAAAAAAAACAATTAGATGTAAACAATAGAATAAAAATTTGAACTCTGCAAATAGATAATGGTTACCAGAGGGAATAGAGGAATGGGTGGAAGGGGTGAGGAAGGAGGCAAAAGGGGTATCGGCAGGGTGGTTTGGTGGAGGGAAAAGATTGAATTCATTAAAATAATTTCTTAAAAAAAAGAATGACCTTACTATTAATGTACCCTTCTTGCCAACTAAGTTTATTTTCTTTGTATATGAAGAACGGATCATAACAAGGTAGAATAGGAAGGTTTAGAAAGCTAACTCAGTTCTTAATATTCTCCTTTGCATTATTTATTTTGTATGTCACCTCAATTCTGAACCTTCATTTCTTTATTGGAAAAATATGGCATTAATAATATTGGTCTTGTTTTATTTACTATTGATAATATAAAAAGGAAAAAACATTAGAGAGCCATTGGAGTCTGAGTAAGATCCAGACAGAGTTGGGAGGTTGTTGAGGGTCCAGTCTCATGTCTGAAATTTTTGGATGACATGTCCAACTCTTCCACCACAAACAAGAAAATTAAAGTAAGCTGGTAAGTCACATACCCCCTCCCTCATTGAAATTTAACCAATTACTGCTTGACAAACTCCCCCCCTCATTAATTGTGATTATTGTACCACACTAATAGAAGATGTTAGTAATAGGGGACACGGGGTGTGGGATATGGTAACTCTTTGTAATACCATCTCAACTTTTTTCTAAGTCTATTCTTATTCACAAAATTAAAAAGTTTATTTAAAAATTCAGAGGAAAAGTTACTGAAACAGAAAAACAAAGGAAGTGAATTAGAATTCATAGCTCCATGGTGGCATGGCATTGAGTCAGCTAATGAATCAAGACCCTAATTGCACTGTAATTATAAGGGGGGGCAGGATGCCCATTGGGGGTTGGATATGTGTATGCACTCAAAGCATCATGCATTTCCATATCACTTTTACAGAAAAAGAAGTGTGCATGCACCCTAGGATATGCACTCTTGCCATTCCCATCCAGACCCTGACAAGAAGGATTGTTAACAACTTTCAGGCAGTATTACCATTTGATACCCCGAGACTTGACACTGAGATATGAGCTTGTGTGTTTACTTGGGAAAAGTGGACCTGCTGGAGCGTAGATACCATTACAGGTCACTGGACATAGTACTAAGGCACTTTGGTTATATGCAGGGAGTGTTAAGGAGAAACAAAATTGTCTTCCCTAACCAGTATTTTTATGGCATCTCTTGCTGATTCATAGCTTCCTTTCGGCATGCAGGCAGACAGGCAAGAATGATAGCTTGCAAACCTTGAATGAGACGACTTTTATAGGCAGGCTGTTGTCACTGTATTCTTAAAACATTTTATCGATTAATTATGAAAAATGCATCTTTGTTTTACATCTAAATCATTCCAAGATAAATGTAGAGCTCAAAACCTCCTGAATCTTAGTGTGCATTGATCATTATTACACCCACTTTGGGAACCAAAATTTATTATTTTTGAAAAAATTTAATTTATTTTTGCATAGAAGAACTGGGGTGCAGGCCATAGGTATGGGGGTGGTGGGGGAGTGGGTCTGGAAGGATTCACCAGAGACAGTGAGGAGCAGAACAGGCGGATTGACTGAAATACACTGCAAAGAGGAGCAACAGGCAGACAGGAGAGGTCTGCTGTGCCATGTGGGTTAGCTCCCTGGCAGGGGCAAAACTCAGGCAGCAGAGGTTATAGCACTGAGACTTAATCCCTAGGCCACCAGGGAGCCCCTAGTATATATATGTATTTTTTGACCTCTTTAACTATTAATCACTGAAGCCATCTTCATTGGTATATAAGGCTGTCTACATCATGTTCAGCCTCGGAAAAACTGCTTTACACTATTTTGGTAAAATTATTGCCAAATAATCTCATGTCTCTCCCTTGCTCCTTCCCTCTCTCCCACCTCATGCTTTCCTCTCTCCCTTAATTCCTCCTAGACACACCCACCACAAGGCATTGATCTCGACTACCACTCATTACTTTCCCTAACTGTTCCTTTTATCTCCTTATGGATCTGGTTCGCTTTTCCTACACTTTCTTTCCTCACAGAAGAGCTCTTAATCAGGTACAAAAGTCACAGATTTCCGAGGTGAGCCTTTTGAATGCCATGTAATTGACTTCTCACTTCCCATTACAACCTATAAGCCATAATTAGCTTTGCCACTAAAGTAAAATCAGCCTAAGCTGTTACAGTATATTGACTTGCGGGTTCTTTAGGACATTTACTACTTGTTAGTACATATCTATTTTATTGAAATGCTATCCTCTACTAAGAGAAGGGTAACATCATGATTTAGAATAGGAGAGACAGTCAATTGTATTTGTTCTAATGATTCTAAAAACAATCAAATCTTAGTTTACATTATATAAAGTCTTTTATTTTTCATTATTTCAAACACAGATAGAGGTAGCAGGAAGACACAATGAACTCTCGTGTATGTGTCACTAAGTGCCAACGTTTATCAACTTTTGCTAATCTTGGGTGATAAATCTTACCTCACATTTTTAGGGGTCATTTCTTCCTCCCTCCCTCTCTCTCATTCCCTCCTTCATTTCTTCCTTTGTCTTTCTTCCTTCTTTCCTGCCTTCCTTTTTTCTCTTCTCCTTTTATCCTACTGCTAAAATACTGAAAACAGATCTTAGACAATATATTATTTAACCCACAAGTACTAGACAATGTATTATTTAACCCACAAGTACTTACTATGGATTTGTAATTTAAAAGGATATATACACATCTTAGATTGTATAGATGACAACCATATAGTTGTCACATGGAAGAAGATTTTAAAAAGAATCTCTAAAGTCATTTAATAAGCTATTCATTTTCAAATGCTTAATCATCTCACACAAATGTTTTATTTTTGTAATAAATATTTGTCTTATATAAATTAAGAATCTAATAAAACATGAAGATTGGACCTCAAAGTTATCAAATATGAAGCATGCTATTTTCTCTTTATGTATATGTGCTACTCAGGAACTGTGTATGCCCGCAAGGCCAAGAACACTTACAGTCTGGGAAGACTGGCACCATCACATATGAACCCCCCCATGGCATCTAAAGTCCCCGAAACTATACCTTCAGAATCAGGGGTGGGAGGTGGTGGGGTGGAGGAGGGCAAAAAAACATGGGTTATCTCAGTCCTGTCCAGTGCACCTTTTGAGCCAGAAAGCCCAGAGGCCGTAGACCTGATCTGTGATTGTGATTCCAACACACGGGACATTTTCCTTGTGCACTTTTTCTTGTTTTTAAATGTATTAAACATTTTTAGCCCGAGAATATAAGACTCTGAGCCTGCTTGTACTAAGCAAATCATCAATTTGATTTAAAATAAAAGTAAGAAAAGGAAATAAAAGAAACAGCTATTCAAAGTATTCAGTGTCCACTGAAATTACAACTTACTATGATAAACTCCAATTTGAAGACAGACATTACAATATTTTGCATTTATGATCAAAGATACCTTTAGGAAATTGCCACCATTTATAATTATAAACATAATTATTAGAAATCCCATTATTTGAAGTGACTGAAAAATTGCATAAATTTTTTTTTACAATGTCGACAAATCACAAATGACTGAAAGTGGAAGGAATTAACCTATAACAGAAGCAGATGGCACTCACTGGAAAAATCAATGTCTGCGAGGACTTCCATGAAGAAGGTACCTGGAGTTTGAGCAAGAAGTTGCAGCTTAATGGAACAAGTGTCAGAAGATGGACTTTGCTCAAAGAATACAGAATATGGAAAATGAAAAAATATTTTATTGTGCATGTATGTCTTTATTTTGCAAGTTGCTTCTAGTGCACACATACAATTTATGTACTCAGCAAATGAAGCAAAATTGTTTTATGTAAAAAAAAAAAACCCTAGTGAGAGTAGTTTCTGTAAGACAGTCATGTGATAATTCAATTTTAGAAGGACTTCATCTCATACCACTCTTGGATTTTTGTTTACAGATATTACTATCTATTTTGAAAAAACTAAAATACAGAAACATTTTTTTTATTTATACTTACAAGCTGGGGTACAGGCCAGAGGCGTGGGGTGGCGAAAGGGCTCACCAGAGACAGAGTGGGGAACAGAACAGGCAGATCAGAAATACACTGCTGAGGGGAGCAGCGGGCAAGGCAGGAGAGGTCTGCCGCACCATGTGGGATTCTCCCCGGCCGGGCGTCGAACTCGTGTCGCTGCTGCCGACAGCTCCACAGCGCAGCGCTTAACCGCTGCGCCACTGGGGAGGCCCCAGAAACATTTTTTAAGGACATGACAAATTTCTTAACAATGCATTTGGGGCATAATATTTCATATAAACTCAATAAACTATATCCCAAGGTTCATCTTCATTTAAGTGAGATTAAATTTCACTGGTGTTAATATTCCATACTCTCATATTCCAGCTAATTACAAGGGCTCAAACTCCATCCAATAAGTCTTTCAGGAATTCCTGAATATTCTATAGACGTGGAAACTCTGTTCTTTCCCATCTGCTACTATTCTCTATGAAAATACATGTCCAAGGAAAGAGACTATTTTATTAGAACCCAAAGACTTCTATGCAAGAATTCTGGTGCAGAGCTCTGGACCAAGAGAGTGGCTCTGGCTCTGTGCACACTAGGACTGAGGTTTGCTTCCCTCTCCTCCACCAAAGGGTCCCATAAAATGATCCTCATGCACTGGTGCTCTTGGAACAAGCGTTCTCTACCCCCCTCCCCACACACACACAGCCCCTGAATATGCACCTATCAGAGAACGCCAACCACCCTGAAGCTAACACACTATATTCTGCATTCTGGAAATCAATTGGGAAACTTCTACAACATAAGAAGATCATAATAAATTGAAACATCTGTATTTAATTATCACTAAGCCAATAGTATTAAATATTAATGTCTTTAGTGATAACATTTATGACTCAAATAAATATTCCTCCTGAATTGTAATACTAAATGGATGTTGCTTTCATCTGCTCATTATTTGGAGATTGTTTAAGTTCACCTTTAGGAAATTAAAGCAGATAATATAACATTAACACACAAATCTCTGGATTCAAATCCATGAGATTCTCATTCAGTCAATCTGAAATGATGTAAAAATATAAAGCAGTATGGTATAAAGACATAAAGATTATTGTATCAAATTTTTACATTCAGTACAAAACCTGCAGGTAGGTGTTTATATGTTCATATAAATCACTGATGTGGCTTCAAGAATATCCAGATTCATATACTCATTGGAGCTCGCTTACTCTTTGTCTACTATATGATATGAGATATGAAATATTAAAGAACTAGAATAGCTACCTTTTAATTTGTGTAGTATATGATAGCATGTGGTATACTTGAGCAAATTAAACTAAAATATTGAGAGTCATTTTGATTTTCATTTTCAAAATGTCCTGAGTAGAGTTCTCTTTTTTCCTATCTGTTCTTGCGTGTTTTAATTTTCTGTCTGCTCTTTAATCCCAACTAATTAAGGGATTTCACTTCCTTCTAATACTGGACTCCTAAACCAAGCTTGTAATTACAAAGGGTATGCAGTGTTCCATTAATTGCAGATTGTGGGTTAATTGGTAATACCTCAGATAGCATTTTTCCTGAAGTTGTTTACATTGCAACTGTTTGTTTCACCTTGAGGACAACAGATTTAACTATTCATCTAGATATTTATTAACTATTTAATACTAGGTATTCCTACCTTGAAATATGGTTTCAAGACAGACTCCTGCTGTCTTAGTTTGTCTCAGTGGGACTTGTCCCTCCTCAAATGTAGGTATTTTTATGGCTGCCCATTCAGCATAGTTGCTGGTTTTCCAGAAATGAAGCACTGAGAAAGAACTGTTTCATCAGAATTTTGAATTCGCTCAAAAATGATGTATTTTTTCAGATATGATTTTATATAGATGCTGATTTATAATGATGAATACCTGATACTTATGTTATAATGCAATGATAATACATCAATAATTATTAAAATATTTTATCAAAAAAGAATAAATGTATATTGACTCCACAATGCTATCCACAATGCACTAGGAATAACTAAATAATTTATTTATTATAGAACATTCTGGCACCTACAATATATTGCATAGAATTAGTTATCTTCTCCAACATTTATAACATTCATTGACAGAAAGAGAAAGTGGGGGTTAGAGGAAGAATTAATACACATTGGTTTGATTTTCTTAAATAATAATCAACCAGGTTTTGACATTGATAAATGATTCTTTCCCTGAATCAAGAAAATTCAATACATCTACCAGTAATCTCATCTTTCTATCTTCCAATCAAGATTTTCACCAAATTAATAGTATCATTATACTCCTATTCACATTTAAACCAAACCATGAAGCAATGCATAAATCCATTTTCTTTCTTTGCTGCACCCAATGCACTCATGAGCACATTTCTACTAGCTTTTTCTCTGCAGTACATGACCCACAAGACCTTTGTGCTGCCCTCATTGCCTCTCTGTAAATCCAGGTAATCATTCCATAACTATGCTTATGCCATAATACCTTACCATGTAGATGCAACTATTTTTTTTATTAAAAAATTTGTTATATAACCCAAAATAATAGTTACATTAGATACCTACTCATTGTATGATGCCCTGAGAAAACTTTGGATTAGAGCTGTAAAGTTTATTTCATTTAAAAAAATACATCACATGATTGTTCAAAATAATAGTGGTTGTCATTGCACAGTCACATCTGTGTGGCTGTCATGAGCTCAACTGTTTTTTTTTTAAAGATTTATTTATTTATGCATAGAAGAACTGGGGTGCAGGCCAGAAGTGTAGGGTGGTGAGATAATTCCCCAGAGACAGAATGGGGAGCAGAACAGGCAGATTGACTGAAATACACTGCTGAGGGGAGCAGTGGTTGAGGCAGGAGAGGTCTCTGTGCCATGAGGGAAGCTCCCTGGCTGGAGATTGAACTCCTGCTGCAGTGGCTGCAGATAGCTTTATAGTGCTGAATCTTTTTTTAAATTTATTTTTATTGCTATTTATGTCTTTTACATTTTGTATTCCCCTTGGGTGCTGAATCTTAACACATTGCAACACCAGGGAGGCCCATGAGCTCAGTTTTATCTGTAGTGTTTCTAGACACACATGTATATCAAATTGCTGAAAGAAAGTTCTGTGAGTGCAGTTTTATAACTGGCCCTCTGTATTTGAAATTTCTATGTTACTAAGGTCTAATTTACCCACTCAAATTATTAAAATATGACATGTAAAATGTTTGAGCCATTTATTTAAAGGGGGCAGAAAAATTTGGAATCGAAATTTATAAAGAACTCATAACTTTCTAAATGCAAGAAAGCTCAGCCAATAAAAGTGTTTGAGAACAAATTTCAGTTCTTTGTACACAGAGGGTAACAAATGCTGCCTTGTGGAATATAAAAGCTAAAAGTTTTATAACCTCAGATAACTAAGAGGAAAAAGTAGACCTCACTATTCCACATTAATATTGCAGAATCATCTTTCAATTGATGATTTATTTTTCAACTTTCCATTCAACCTGCTCCATTTTCTCCAGCTTAATTGCTGAGTGAAGTCCTTCCTGAGCCTCCACCTCTCTCCACAACTTCTTGTTACATTTGTGCTACAGACGGGGCCTCCCTGGTGGTGTAGTGGTTAAACGCTGCACTGTGGAACTGTCGGCAGCGCGCGATGCGAGTTCGACACCCAGCCAGGGAGAATCCCACATGGTGTGGCAGACCTCTCCTGCCTCGCCCGCTGCTCCCCTCAGCAGTGTATTTCTGATCTGCCTGTTCTGTTCCCTGCTCTGTCTCTGGTGAGCCCTCTCGCCGCCCCACACCTCTGGCCTATACCCCAGCTTGTATGTATAAATAAATAAATCTTTAAAAAAAAAAACAACATTTGTGCTACAGAGCTATTAATCCACTTGTAGTTCCCCAAACAAAGCATTTCTTGGAGGCTTTGAATGCTAGTCTCCAAAATAGTTTCCTTTTGTTTTGCCCTAGACCTAAAATGTCATCATTAGCGTCATGTCATGGATTATTCTCTTCTTTAGTTCCACTCACTAAAGCAATGGGATCATTGCCTTTGAAAGATAACTTCATGTTCGTTCAACAGAAAGAGCATACAAATCTTGGGATACCCCCTCCACTGTTTACCCATTCAGCAGTGTCCTTGATCCTATAGAGAACTCCAAACCCACCTGATACCAGTGCTTTGCATGAGCTGTGTCACCAAAATAACCCACTACTCCCCCTCACTATCCATCATCGCCTTCCATTAGGAGACCAACCCTTCCTCTCTCCCTCCCTCAGGACATCTGTACTTTCCGCATCTCAACATCTTTTTACTCAACATCTAATTACGCTTCTTTGAATATCAATTAATCACTTAAAATGTAACTATTTTCCTCAGGAATCATTTCTGACATTCTAATACAACTTGAGTTTCCTGATACTGTCACCCTGCAAATTGAGTTCATTGCACTTGGAAAGTTTGCAATAGCACATGCCTGTGATTATTTCATTAGTCCCTACTCCCTGTGCCAACATTTACACTCTTTAAGTTCATGCTCTTTGCTGAGTTGTTCTTTTATAACCGTTGTCATTAGCAAAGTGTTTGGAACATATAAACGCTCAATTAATAATGGCAGAATGGCTGAGGAAATCAAGACTTAAGGAGACACAAGGGGAGGAAAATTTGGACATGGGCATGCTTGGGATGCCGGGGCTGCTGAGCCCAGGCCAGAAGATATCCAGAGTCAGAGAGCGCTGCTGAGGAGGAGAGGAAACGTGTGTGGCCATTTCATCTGGCTCCATGACTTCTGCTAAACCTGTGGCTACTCCTTCAATTTTTTAAAAACAGCGAGGCAGTGGTGGAGGGCAGGTGGAGGGCAGGAGAGAGAGGGCAAGCACATTCCATGATTTCCATTAAAACACATGGGCAGAAAGAGTCACAGAAAAGGAAGCAGAGAATTTATTAGGGCTCTCAATAAAACTTATTTAGTAACAAAATATGGGCAAGATAAAACCCCACAGCATCATTAGGGAGGGGATGGAATATAAAGTGTCATTTGGAGGCATTTTTGTGTCACTTTAACAAAGGTGTCACTTTAACAGAAACTAAAGCATGAGAAGAGCAATGCCTGTGGATACACGGAGAAGAGAATTCCAGACAAAGGGAGCAATACATGCAGCTCCCTCACACAGGAGTGTGCCCGGTGTATTCGAGGGCTACCTAGGAAGAATTGAGTGTGGCTATGCAGCATGCAGCACGGTGGGAATTACAGTGTTTTGAGGTTAAGTTAAGGACTTGGACATTTTGTGCTGATTGAATGGGGAACTACTGGATGCTACTGAGTGTTGACCTAAGTTGATGTTTTTTAAATGACTAACTTCCATGATGTACACAGAGCTGGCACAGAGTGGTGCACATGGCAGCGAGAGCAGCTACAATGCTGTTGAAAAAGATGACGTGATGTCCTTGATGCAAGTGACTCAGGGGGAGGTACTGCAGAAGGAATAACCAGGGATAAACCATGAGACAGAAGGCAAAGCTGCTGTCCTCCTGGAAGCCACATGCAGATGGTGCTTTAAGAAGGAAGGGTGGGTGGTACCAAATTCTAGGTACATCACTTGTGAAATGAGACTGAGAGAGGCCATTGGGTAAGGCAATGTGGATATCATAAATGACTATGGACGGAGCAGTCACAGGCTCGGAGGGGAAAACCTTGAGTTAGAAGCCTTTGCAGTAGCAAATACACATGTGGAGACAAACTTTTCAAGGGGTACTATCGTGAAAGCAGCAGAGAAAAAAGCTAATCAGCAAAAGGATTATTTTACAAAGAAGAAATGAGCACATGTTATTATGCTTGATGGGGTTACTCATTCAAGAGAAATAGAGGATTCTAGAGAGAGGAAGCAATGTCCAGAACTTACCCGTGTGTGAATTTGGGCAGTTGAAGATGAATGTCATGAGAAAAGGGTTCTTGCATGCCCTACATCATTAGTAATTGCAGGAAAAGACATGTGGGCACAGATGCAGCTACATGTCTGGAAATAAAAAATATCTTCTTTTTTTTTTTTTTAACTCCAATGAAAAACAAGTTTATCCGTTGGGAACGAGGATGGGAATTACTGGATGTTTCTGAAAAAGGAAATGGCATGGAAACATCAACTAGAATAGAAGTCAGCAAACTTTTTAATGAAAAGAACCAGAGTGTAAATAGTTTATCTTCACAGGACTTTACTCTTTTCCAAATGCCTATTGTACACTAGGAGTCGGAAAACAGTCATAGACGATACGTAAATACCAGACCATGTGGCTGTGTTCCAGGGAAACTATTTATGAAATGGCCAATGTGCTAAACTCGGTCCTGGAGCTAGCATTTTTGACCGTGATGTAGGAGAATTTGTAGATGTGTCTGAATTTTTAAGAGTGCTGGATTCCAACAAAAGAAAAATCGGTTCTGTATCCTTGTTACTCAAAATGTGAACTTGGGGTGGCAATCCAAGGGCACCCAAAGACTTCACTGGAGATGCAGGATGCATTTCTCACCCACTGGGCCAGGATTTATTGGCACCAAGCCCTTGGGGATAAAGAAACGTTAACTCTGAGAAGAACTGTTCTATGGCATTCTCTCTGCAGTTCTGAGATAGAACAGACAATTACTATGAAAATGCTGTAATCATTTGGTTTCATTTCATAATTTTTGTCAGAGTTATTATGTCCCATTGAATTGCTTGGTCATGCTGGCTAATAATTTCAGTTCTGGCCTCTAAATGTCATTCAGAAGACCTGCTAAGAAAATCAAAATGCAGAATATTAAATTATGAGGACTTGTTCCATTCATTGCCTTTCTCCCAATCCGAAGAGCTTTATTTTTAGATGAATAATTGCATCCTTTGTACTGAGAACAAATTAATAACCACTTGCATTTAACAATTCCAATTTCACCATCGGAAAGGCTCATGTACCCAGTCAAAGTAGAATATCACAGTGACAATTAGTTAAAATTTAGCTGGCATTGTGGGGGGAAAATATCTGCATTCCAAGGGCAGCTGCTGTTAAATGAGGACATTTGGGTTACTAGGCAAATATTAAATTAGATGAGTTTGCAGAAGCTATAAACATGTTATTCCAGAGCCCTACAAGAGGATAATCGAAGTAATAACAAATAGGCTTTGAAATCACATTTTAATTAGTCAGACAAACTGTTTTACACAGAAGCCCTGACACAGCACCAGTGATTGGGCCGCGAAGCTGGTTAAACATATAAATACGAGCCAGTCTATCTGAAAAAAAAAAAAAATGTACCACTTAATAAGCAGTTTTACTCAAAATAATGACTTCCGTAAATCATTATAACTGGAATATTATTGAATTGAGAATATGCCCTATTTGACTTTATTATGTTCAGCATTATCTCTGGGTACCATAACAAAGTTCCATTTATTAGATGCATTTTTCAATAATATGAAATGTTATTAATATTATAAAATTATTTTATGTTAATTTCACAGTAAGAATTAAAACAGTGATCTTTATCCCTAGAGGACTTCATCTTATTCCCAACACCTTGTTCCTTCAGACTTTCTGTGAGCTGAGTGATTATAGAACCAGCCCTGGGCAAATTAGTCAGTGGCCATCTGGTCGCTGAGAAAATGGCAATGTTCATTGTCTGCCTGTACCAATCATTAGTCTAAGGGGAACATCATAAACCCAGAGCTTGACTTAGAGGCTGCCCTTTTTCTGGCATTGCCCTCACTTTGGGAGCCTGGAGATGAAGACTATGCAGACAGGAAGTGCTTCAAGTTAACTGGATGAGTGGGAGGGAGAATATGAGAGGTAGCCAAAAGGTGTACATAAATAAACCTCACAGTGAAGTTTCAAGGTGTGTATAGCATCGAGAGACTGGCTGAGCATCCTGGAATATGTCAGCTGCATAGAGGAAAGCAATTTGTGTAGAAAAGCTCCAGTTCGCTTCTGGGTATGGCAAAGTCAAAACACTGAGATGCCATTTCACTGTAGTGAGAATGGCCCATAACTATAACAATAACAATAACAACAACAACAATGACAATGACAACTACAACAAAATTTGGCAAGGATATGGGAAAAAAGGAACCCTTGCACACTGCTGGTGGGAATATAGACAGGTTCAGATCCTGTGGAAACCAATGTAGAGGTTTCTCAGTAGTCTAAAAATGGATGTCCCTCTTTGAATGCTGAATAGTATTCCATTGTGTGCAATTTGCAGCGACATGGATGGAATTAGAGGGGATCATACTCAGTGAAATAAGCCAGAAGGAAAGAGAAAAATATTGAATGGTTTCACTTATAACAGGGCTATAAGGAAATCATATAGGAGAGAGACACTCAGCAGGTGGGGGGGGCGGGTGGAGGGGAGGATAAGGGCACAAAATGGAGTAGAAAAGAACACAAGGGACTACGGAGATGGATCACGGGTGAATTGGTGGTGGGTTACCCAAGGGGAATACAAAATGTAAAAGACATAAATAACAATAAAAATATATTTAAAAAAAAACAATAAAAACGGACGTCCCATATGATCCAGCAATTCCACTCTAATTAAAAATTATCTAATTAAAACTTTAAATTCCAATAGATTAAAAACCTGAATGTAAATTCTAGACTTTTACACTGTAACAGACTATAAGCCAATGTCTTTATGAATTTGGTAGGTGTATTAGGTAGGACTAAAAGGTTATTAATCATGTTTCTGTTTTTGTTGTTGTTGTTGTTTTTTAATATGTCTTCTCTTATTTGGTGAAACCAGACATTTGAATGCTATAATGGTAACATTGGATATCAAAGTTTCCCATTACATAAGGTTTGTTTTTTTTTTCTTTTTTGTTGAAAGCTGTAGTCGTTTATGTGTCTAATGACTTTCACCAGCTGTTTTACAGAAACTGTATTCCTTGTCATGTGTGACGCTTGAGTCTCTGTTCTCTAACTTATGTTCATCCTTTATTTTGACATAGATTTTCTTGAGTGATGAGCGATAAAGATAATCAAATCAAATGAAAATAAGTAAAACCCACCTCCCTCATTTCTTTCAATCGAGGCAAATTTGTTGACATGGTTGCCTGTCTATTGGAAGTACGCAGGCGGGCTGCTTCTTCAACTCGACCAGGCTTGCAGTGGGCAGAGGAAGTTGTCCAAAGTGAAAAGTTAGAGTCTTCTTAGGTTGTTTCTGAGTACGTGTCCTACCCTGAGCCCACACATGGCTTTGTAAATTGCCTCCTATGCATGGGTATTTTGAATGCTCTAATTCCCAATGTAACCCTTTTCCAGAATTTCACACAGGACGCACTGTTTTTTTTTTTATCTGAATGAGGTCTGAATTAGACGAAACACAGACAAGCACCTTTGTTCAGCCTGGCAAGTAGTCGAGATAATTAGAAAAGACAAAATAATTTGTAGTGGAGGCTGCTCTGCCCTTTCCAGAGACGGGATGACGGTCCCATATTCAGGATTTAAGAGATTATCTTCAAATCAGCTGCAAACTGGGGAGGAGCTGAACTGGCACAAGTGAAGACACTAACCACTTTCCTACCACTTTCAATTTGACTTTTTCGTGTTTCAGCATTTGCTTAGTTGCTATAAACCTTTGATCATTTTCCAGGATTCTAACAGTCTCCGTTCTGAGAGTTTCTGCTTTTTTTCAGTGTTTATCTGGGGAAGTGGAGACTAGTGTTGGAACAGCCTACCATGGCATTTTGCTGATGGCATCCTCCTAAACAGTTTTTATATTTAAGAAAAAAAGTTAAAATACAACTAAAAAGTAACTGCTAGAGAAGAATGAAAAAAAAATTGAGTTAAAAGGGCAGTTTCTTAGCCCCTATTTCATATATTAAACTGTTTTAGCAACCATTAGAAATAAGTCTGTAAAGGTGACCGGAAAATTAGCTAATAGTCACTAGAATTTGCAAGGATGTGTGTGATAAAAGTGACATTTGTAATCACTGTGGAAAATAGGAGCAGATTACTCCACAAGTACAGAGCATAGGTTAAACACCCAAGGAGAAACTAAAAATATTCACTATGGTTTATATACAAATTAAATATTGCATTTAGTTCTTATTTTTAAAAGAAGTGATTATATGATATTAAAATGTATATATGAAAGTTCTAAAGGGATTATAAAACAGCAACAACAAAATAAACCGCACAGAGTAAAGTTTATAGAAAATCAAAATACATTTTGCTTTTCTAAAATTAGAAAAATTCTAACTTATTTCAGAAAGATACTTAATGTAGCATGCAATTTTTATTTGCAGAAATTGTAATTGAATTGCTAACTATAATAACTTATCCTCCTGTTTATCTTGGCTATCTTAAGACTTTATTAAAATTTTATTTATTAAGAATTTTGTTAATAATTATGTAGTAAATTTGATTAGCTGTTTATGAATTGATGCAACTGCTACTTGTACATTCATGATTTTTTAAATTATGTTCAGATAATTGACATACAATGTACTTTTTAATAACATTTTATTCTTTTGGTTACACTCTGTCATTAGTTTGGCCTAAAGATTTTTATCTGACTATTGGTAAATTTTTATAAAGTCAATAGATTTGAAAAGATGAATTGTTCTTCAATATCTATATTATTTTTTTGAAATCGGCTGTAAAATGTAGTTCTTAACAGATGGTATTTCACATTGAATAAGAAGGAAAGAATAATCCAATTGCAGGTTATTCTTAGTTATTGACATTTTATTTTTCATATGTATAGTTTGCCTCATGAATTTCTATATTCATTATTTATTCTCAATCCATACATTCATCTTGTTAAGTAGCTGTTAGAGCATGATACTATAGGCATTTGAGTTGTTTAAAGCTTTAGAGACCATCTAGTCTATCTAATCTTTGCAGCTGACGAGTCTGAGTTTTAGAGTATAAAAGTGACTTGATCAATTTCTCATTACACATTCATAGCAGAAATAGACAAACCCAAACCTTTCAGGCCATGATTATACTTCATAGATGATGCTCAGAGGGATTAAAAAAAAAACACCACAAAAAAACAAGATCAAAGCTCACATCTTCTATCTTTGAATCCCCACCATCTTTTCCCTGCCAGTTCAAAAAATTGATGTCTAATGTCATCTTTTATAGTATAAAAAATACATGAGCCTAATATAAATACAAATAGGGTACATTGTTAATTGATGAATTTAGAATATAGAAATTTTTATCTACAGAAAGTGAAAACAAACCTTGAAAATTTTGTGAATGAAGCCAGATGACCTTCAAATACTCACTTTTGTCCTAAATGCCAGCCATTCTCACTAAGGATTCTGATGGTGTTAAATGAACAAAGTGAACTGGAACAATGAATCAAAGTGTCATGTGATCACAACTATGATTTTTATCTGACAAGAGAGAAATTTGAAATCCAAATGAATTTGTCCCCCAAATATGGACATGGACAAGATTTTTCTGTTGTTACTGTAAAACACAGACTCCTGTATCATAAAGTTGAGTCATTTCAATCAACACATCTTTCAATGCTACCATTAATATATGTAGCCTTATTAGTGATTTAAAATTTAAGCAATCATGCTAAGATTTCTCTACCTTAAGGGAGAATGGTGGAAGACATAAATTTGATAGGGATATAAAAACTACACTCTTTGGAATAAGTAAGAACTTGATAAATATTCATTGATACTCCTCGTATTCATGATAGCGATTCATAACAATTGTATAGAATAAAATAAAAAGAGCAATTAGAGATGATTAGAATTCTCAAATTGTACACTCAGATGAAATGAAATATTTCTTCAGAAATCTTCAAATGACAATTTTCTGAATTAATTTAAGTTTACATAACCTAGAATGATCTGAACCTATCCTACTGATTACTCATACTGAGAGAACATAATTATGATGATTCTAATATTGTTCAAAATAATTACTGCAGTTCAGCAAGTTCAACATAAACTTGTACTAATATGAGACTATTTGAAGATATTGTAAAGATAATCATGAACAGAAAATGAAAGATTGGAATCTTAGACCTGATAACCAATTTGAAAATCTTAGACAATGCTTCTGTAAATAACTTGGTATTGTTTTTTGACTGTGTGATTTTATCATCTTTCATTGAAATGAGTGGCTGTTTTAAATGTGATTATGAATAGCATGTAATTCTACATGTTGTTACAATGTTTGGGGTTTTACATAGCCACAAATATTTTAACATAATTTTGATTGGTGTATTAACTTTGTTAGGGATGTAGATTTAGTTTTATTTTTTTTTCCTACCTGACCCTTTAGGGGAGACCAACCCTATATACTAAATATGCATTGTGTTAAGTACATACATTTGTGATGATTTGTTACAGCAACCACAGAAAATGAATGCAGAGTCCATTATTTTAGTTACTAGGACTTGCTATGTTGTATATCTACAAAAGAACTTGTGGAAATATGGTCTACCCTAAGTAAAATTGGGAAAGTATCACTATTTGGTGGGTACATGTCTAACTAATATATATGTGTAACTCAAACTCGTTATTTTGCTTTTCAGTTTGAAATAAGAGAAGCTCTCAGATCATTTTTTAAGGTAACCTTGAATTACAGTGCTGTATATTATTTAGAGGTATAGGATCACCCCCCCCAACCCCTTCAGATGTTATCATGTCACATCCAACACCAAGACACAGTCCTCCAACAAAGTCCATGTTCTCCCTTCTTCACCTTACTTACTCCCCTCCCCTCTTCCTTTTCCCCCTGGTAAATTAAATTCTACAGTCAGATTTCTAGGGTTTGTTATTGATTTGGCTTTATTTGAGTCTTTGGTCTGTTTTTTTATTCCACAGATAAATGACATCATCCAGTCTCTGTCCTCTTTTCCTTCTGTTTATTTCACTTAGCATAATCTCCTCCAGTTTCATCCATGTTTTTGCAAATTACAGAGTTTATCTCTTTTATAGCTGAGTAGTATTCCATGGTGTATATATACCGTATTTCCCTAATCCACTCATCTGTTTTTAGGCACCTAGGTTGTTTCCAGACCTTGGCTATTGTAAATAGTGCTGAATGAACATAGGTGTGCATAGATGACTTTGATTAGTGTTTTTGTATTCTTTGGGTAGATACCTAAGATTGGAATTGGTGGATCATATGGTAGATCCATTTTTCATATTTTAAGAAACACCCTCCCTCCACTCTTTTCCATAGAGGCTTGACCAATCTACATTCCTAGCAAGAGTTTAAAAGGGTTGCTTTTTCTCTTTATCTTCATGGACATGTGATGCTTCTAGTATCTCATTGTGGTTTTTATTTGCATTTCCCTGGTGATATGTGATGTTGAACATTTTCTCTTATGCCAGTTGGCCATGTGTATATCTCATTTAAAGGAGAGTCTACTTAGTTCTTCTCTTCTTATTTTATTTATTTATTTATTTATTTATTTATTTATTTATTTATTTTTGGACTGGGTTGTCTTCTTATTGTTGAGAGTTGTATGAGTTCTTTGAAAATCTTGAATCTCAGCCTCATGTCAGATATATGGTATGAAAATATTTTCTCCTAATCAGTAGTGTGTTTGTTTTAGTGATAGTTTCCTTTTCTTTCTTTCTTTCTTTCTTTCTTTTTTTTTTTTTTTTGAGATGAATTTACAAATACATCACTGAGGTCTATGTTGTGGAGTATCTTACCTATGTTTTATTTTATGTTTTTTATATGGCTTCTTGTCTCACAAACATGTCTTCTATCCATTGGAGTTAATTTTAAGTTTGTGTACAGCTCGGTAGTCCAGGATCAAATTGTTTCACAAGTGAGCTCTACCAGATCTTCAAAGATGAGCTAATACCTGTACTTCTCAAATGTGTCCAAAAAAATTGAGAAAGAGGTAATACATCCAAACACATTTAATAAGGCCAACATTACTTTGATATCAAAACCAGACAAAGACACCACGAAAAGAAACTACAAATCAAGTTATCCTATGAACATAGATGCAAAAATCCTCAACAAAATCTTTGTAAATCAAATTCAAAATGCAATAAAAGGATCATACACAAACAAATGAGATATGTTTCAGAGACTCAGAGATGGCTCAACATCTGAAAATCAATGTAATTTACCACATCAAAAAAGTAAATAAATAAAAGTCAAAAACTATATGTTCTCATTAATATATGCCAAGAAAGCATTTGATGATTCACGATCCATTTATGATAACACTCCCTCCCCAAAATTGAGGATAGATGTGAAATACCTCAAAATAATATGGTCAAATTTGACAAACACACAGTTAACATCATTCTCAATGGTGAGTAACTAAAGGTTTTTCCACTAAGTTCTGGTACAAGATAAGGATGTCCACTTTCACCACTACTATTCAACTTTCATCATCATGTTGAAAGTCCTAGCTTGAGAAATTTTGCAAGAGAAAGATATAAAAGGAATCCGAATTTGTTTTACTTTATTAGGTTAATTACCTACATTGGGGAAGCAATGCTTGAGCCTGGGGCCTTGGACCATCCACCATCCTGACCTCCTTAATTACCTACTTTGTAAAGATTAGAATTAAAAACGGTAGTCAAAATTTTAGGTGAAGATTTTAAGGGTTTAAAATCATTGTTTATAATTCTTAATTAAAATTAAAAAAATGTTATGAAACCTCTCACCATGAAATCATTCCTCCATGAATATTGGAAACATGATATGTCTTGAGACAAAGGAAATACACATAATAAAGTAAAATATGTTATAACAAAATTTGAGACTATTCACAGGCAGAAAATGATTATTTAGGCTTGATTACTAAAACCTCCAGGCTACAAATAATATTAAATGTACAGAAAAAGAAGCTGACCAATAATGAAATTTTTAAATCATCTTTTTATTCAGGTAAATTAAGTATTTATTGAGCAAGCATTGGAAGAGGTGGTGATGAGGCTACTGGGAAGCATGGTTCCATGTCAAGGTTTTAGGGTTTCAGAAGTGTCAGTATAGGGCATAGAGGAACTGTTCTTTATGTAAAGAAACAATGTTATCAAACTGAACACAGCACAAACAGGAATGCAAGGAATGTGTGGATATTCAGTCCAGTTGAAAGTCAAAAAGGCAATAGACTAAATTTAAAGAAATAGTCTTTGGCTTACCACCCTAGGTAGAAAATACATTATTGCTTCTGTGTGAAGACTAAGTTCTTTGTATTTTTTTTTTTCCTATAAGAAAATTGCCACAACTTCAAAATCATATGTACCACTTACAAGCTCTGGGTTGCCTGGAATTGCTACTAAGTCTCAACTCTAGTTACATTCCTAAAATGTGGGAATTTCTGCCATATATGGATTACACAGGTTCTCATTTGCAAGAAAAAGAATACATTTTGACACAAATTAATAAGAAATGTGATTTATGAAGTATCAGTTTGATAATTTAGTAGCTTGACAATTCAGGGGGCAATCAAAGCCAAGCACACAATACCTGAACACACTGTGAGCTGGCAGAGTGTGGCTCCATATGGCACTGATGAGATTCCAACCAGAAGCTGCAGCACTGCTACCCCCAAAGTTCTGGCCACCTGTCATCCACAACTGCAATAATATGGAGATTCCTGTGTGTGCACAGTTCCTGAAAAGTGCTCATATCCAATTCTGTCTCATGAAACAATCCTAGACCCATACCTGTACTCAAGGATCAAAGGAAACAAGGATGCATTTATTCTGGAAAAGCAGGATTCATGATGCATTACCAAAACTTGTAGAGGCGCTCAAATATATTGGATGGCCTTACAAATTCTGTGCCAGGCGGTTTCAACAAAATACTAAAATAACTTTAATTCCTTCTATATAATAATGTATGAAAAATGCATTCCTAGAACTCTTAGTACAGTGATTGAAAAGGAGATGACACTAACTTTGACCTACAGACCCATTTAATTTTTTAAAAATTCCCATAAAAGTAGCAATAAAATAAAGTTTAAGTTACAGTTTTCTAGTTTCTTGATTTGTCTTTTCTTAAAACTTATAATATTCTGCATCTTTTTTTTTCCTTATTCAATTCCCTGCTCTTCAACTCTGTTAGTCAATGTTTAGAAATGTAGATTTTATTAAAAACATTTAATTAACCGGGCCTCTCTGGTGGTTCAAAGGGTTAAGTCTCAGCACTTTGAAGCTATCAGTAGTCACTGCAGCACAAGTTCAATCCCTGGCCAGGGAGCTAACCACATGGCACAGCAGACCTCTCCTGTCTGATCCGCTGCTCCCCTCAGTAGTGTATTTCAGTCAATCTGCCTGTTCTGCTCCTCACTCTGTCTCTGGTGAATTCTCTCACACACACACCCACACCTTTGGCCTATAGCCCAGCCCTTGTATGCATCAATAAATAAATCTTTAAAAAATATTTCATTAATAACTACTGAATCAGGGTATTATATATGGGAAATGATAATTGCATCCTTTTCACAATTTTCCATGGCACACACATGATGTTCTTCCCAATATCCACCCAGTCTCTGTCTCTCCATCCTGAGTTGGAATAAATTGAAGTGTTACAAATAATATGTAGAGAAAAAGGCATAATTAATCATCTTTGAAACTCAAATGTTTGTGTCTTCAGCAAGGAAAATAATGGGTTTTAAGTCAGAAATTGTTATGGGATGCAGGATTTTATAAATAGGGTTAGCATATCAAAAGTCAAGGCAAGAGGAAACAGATCATAGATTTTCTCAAATACCATAGGGAAGATACTATTTATATCTATCACTGCTTCACAATGGGGTTTAACCCTCAGTGAAAGAGGATAATGTTAAGAATTTGGAACATTCCCAAGTCTCTTCTTGTAATTGCAATGCTGAAGGGTTGAAGAAAGAAGAGGGGATATCACAGCTCAGACCAAAGTCCTCACTCCCCAAACAGTCTCAAACTGAGGGGAGGTATCTTTAGAAACATTCCTATAGGAGGACCTCCCTAGTGGCTTAAGGGGTTAAGTCTCAGCACTATGAAGCTATCAGTAGCCACTGCAGCACAAGTTCGATCCCCAGCCAGGGAGCTTCCCACATGGCGCAGCAGACCTCTCCTGTCTCATCCGATGCTCCCCTCAGCAGTGTACTTCAGTAGATCTGCCTGTTCCGCTCCCCACTCTGTCTCTGGTGAATCCTCTCACCCCCCAGCACCTCTGGCCTATACCCTAGTTCCTGTATGCATAAATTAAAAAAAAAATCTTAGAAAAAAAAACAAGAAACATTCCTATAGGAGTTGACCCTGGAGGACCCACAAGCCAGTTGTCCATTCCCACCATTGCAGTGGAAGATTTTCAGGAGATATCTTACTTCCTAGCACCCCCAAAGTGGCAAAGAGCAAAGTGTGCACTTCTTAGGGGAGGGCAGATCTACTTCTCTGTATATATGCCCTGGTCCGCCTTCTCTATGCTGAGATCTGAAGATGCATCTATATGAAATAATCAGTGAGTAATAGCAGTGGGGTCCCTGCCCCCCTTTCCAAATAGGACTATGAGATCACTCAGTCAGCTAAACTTTGCCATTTGAGATTCCACTGTGTCATACGTGGACAGAAAACTGCTCTCCACGGCCACTTCTTTTGCGTGGGTTGAAGGTCATAGAATTAAGCATGCGTGCCTAAGGAAGGCAGCTGACATGCTAACTAGCAATCCTGCCAGAGGAGATTGCTGAATCGCCGAATTGGGTCCAAATGGCTTTACAGCTAAGATTTATGAGGCACATAGATGGGGCCAAAATGCACTTAGAATCACAGATGGGCCTCAGGAGATGCGGAGTGTCCATTTGGAAGAAACTGAGCAATCCCAAACAGTGAATGGACAGTACTTTCCCTGAGTGTAGAGGCAGAAAGGGACAGCCACCGAGGTGAGGGTCTTCGGTAAACCGCACTGAGCATGACTCAGGGGCAGTGACCCCTGAGAGAGCAGGAAAGACCCAGCCTACAGACATTGGAGTCTTCAAAGTTTTACTATCCCAGTCTCAAACTTTATCTTTATGAAGGGTTAGACAAGCAGAACATCTAAGAGATAAACCTTTTACCTAAAAGTGCAGTTCAAGTGTGAAAGCACATTAACGTTACTGTACTACTCTCTGTGAATGGGACCCACATCCAGGTACTGGAGGAGAGGCCTGGGAAGGAAGGGCACATGGCCACAGAGGCGAGTGCACAGACCCTTGGCTCCTGCAGATCTGTGCAGGGACTTCCTGCGCTCCTGAGAAATGAATGCTGTGTCTGTCGTGAGAGTGTGTCCCTAGGAAGGTAGAAATTGTGCAACACCGTCCATCTGAGCAGCTGTTCTCAGTGTCAGAAAAGTCTGATTGAAGGAAAGTGTTTCACAAGAAAACAGGAAAGGTTAGGCCATAGCACCAAATCACCAAGAATCAATATTGCCAAAAATAAATAAATTAACTAACTAACTAAATAAATAAATAAATAAAATAAAACAAACAAGAACTGTTTGATGCACAGCAAAACATCCTGCTCTGAAAGCTCAGGGGACACATGATTTCAGGACAGCTCCTGCCGTGAGCGCGTGTGCGTGAGCGCGGGCCGCTGTGACCACACACAGACCAGAGGGAACCTCCGGGGGGCCAGGAGCGGTGAGCTGATCCTTGGTAAAGAAGCGAAGGTGCTGGGGAAAGTGCCACAGGAATTGCCATGTATTTGCCGCGGTGGGATTTCAGTATATGGAACAATGAAAGAAAAACAAGAGATCAAAACAACCAAATGATGCATAATTTCGAACACCTACCAATCTCTAACTTAGAGGCCTCACCACTTCCGCTTTTATCGATATACCTGCATAAAATGTACCCACATATAAAATTTATATCTATAGCTACAACTTACAGGTATGACTTACAGATACAATTTTATTTGTACATTATGTTTATGCAAATATATACATTTCTTTCTTATAGATTCTAACCATATCTTGAGAAAGATCCAAAGACTCCTCCCAATAATGAATCATTGTTCTTTGCTGTTTGTTCTTGTGCCCATGAGCATATGCCAGACCCATTAAATTTTTCCTATATTAAACAGCAGGAAAGAAATGCATCTTCACAGAACACTAGCGTAGCATCTGAGGCTTTAATAGCATCATATATTGAATGAATCAGAGATGTATTACTCTGTTTAAGATAAACACTAATTAAATATTTTATCAGCAAGTTAAACACCAATCTTATCATTATATAAAGAAGTTCCCAGAACTTTAAGCTAGCTGTGTACTTCTTGAAGTATTTGTATAAAAACTACACTCATTTCCATGTGGTGATTTTGCAGAAGAAAGTCTCAATGCAAGTATTTCATTCTTTTTGCTGTTTTTGTTAAGTAGAAATTGCTTTTGTGGTTGAGACTTGTTACCTTAAAAATCCCCAAATTCATTTTCACAGTTCATCTAAAGCTCACGGTACAATTTCTGGCACAGCAAGAGAAGACTGAGTAGATAAGTATAGAAAATGATCTTGGAACTAAGTCAGCATTTTTATAGCATATGCTTTTTAAATGCTAGTATTTTTCCTTCTGTAAATCCTTAAAAGCTATCATGGAATTTTTTTCCTCTTAACTTTTCTCAATAACCTCAGAAATAGCTTTTTTCTCAATATTTGAAATCATTTCTATAAATGATATAAAAGCTTGATATATATTTTTACTTTTAGACTTTTCTGATACCAGATATTTCAGTTCTCAAAATGTATAAAATATAAAGCATGAAAATATGAAACATACATCAGTTTATGAGATTAAATGAAATTTGATTCATCTAAATTACTTAAAGTCAGTGGATGTTAAGAATTTCTTTTTCATATTTAGAAAAAAAGTGGGTATATTACTTCTTAAATATAATAACTATATCTGAATCTTTCTGTATTCCTATGAAAATGATCTTTTTCTAAAAACAGTTCTAAAAAATTTTATATTCTAACAAATCTACAAAATTTGGCTCTGGGTTTATCTTATAATTGATTCTGGCATATCTTTTCTTTTGTTTCTTGTTTTTTGTTCTCCTCTGAGACCACTGGAGAGTCTGACCAGGACTCACCTAAGGCCAGGCAGGTACTGGACAAATGCGGATCCTCAGTTCCAGGGTCAGGCCCTCCTCAACCCCAATCTAGTCCACAAGATTTTATTTTCTTGCTTTCTGCATATTTGCACCTGGGTATCCACTGTCCCTGGGGTACAAATGGAACACCATTATGTATGAATGCAAGCTTTTGGGCCCCAGAAGCATTTCTTTAAGCCAAACCTGTTTGGCTGGGCATTTATCCATGAGGGAATGGATAATTTTGGGTTTCTCATTGGTAAACTCTACCTTTATTTTCTTCCTTTTCTATGCACAGTCGCTCCAGTAAAGTTCTTTCACACTGAGAGTATGCTTTGTCTTGATGTGGTGAATGACAGAACCTCTTTCGAGCGTGCAAGTTTTGAAGTCTTGGGGTACCCTTCCAGACTGGCAATATCTTAAATGTCTTAGCAATATCTTAAATAATAATTTTCTGCATCATTTACATGTTACATAGAGATTTATGTATAAGGCAAATAATATAATACTTAACATTCAAAACCTTGGACTTTATTCTTCTTAGTTTCCAGATAGATGTATATGGAACAATTTCATCCCCGCTAAGGTAGTGAGTACAGTAACCTAATGTTAATGGAGAAAGGAGATTTTGTTTGAATTGATTGTAGAGTTAATGGACCATTGCATGTGTGTTGAAATGGGGCAAATGAAGTGGGTGAAGTGCTTCAGATCTAATGTCATCTATTCAGTTGCAAGTTTTGCTATCCACACCTTTCTCTTGAAACCAGGTCAAGCTGGTCCTGATCATTAGCAACTACTCTGCTTTCCTTTTCCTTCCTGTTTAATAGGGAGGATTATGTAGTTATAAAGCCTTGATTAGGAAAAGAGAAACTTCAATTTACAGGGCAACCTTAGTAGTTGGGGTGAAATCTGAAGCTGGCCCTGTATGCTCAGCGCAGGAAAACATCAGAACACTCCAGATGGCTGGTGGACATTTTAACAAGCAAGGGGACTTAGCCACCAAGAGGCCTGTCTTGTGTGGTTGCAGGCTGTATACTTAAAGGGCTTTTGTGCAGAAGGTGGGAGGAGTCTAATTCCAAGGATAAGGGAGGACAAAGGGCCCAGGTTTAGCTGTGGGTCAACAGAGGTTCTAGCTCTGATCTTCTCCAAGCACAACCTTCCCCCTGGTGTGTTTCCTTGAACGCTGCTCAAGGGGAAATGACCCTAGTGGAAATTTTTCTTGAAGGAACTCATCTGAGAAATTTGCATTCAACTTTAGCATAATAAAAGTTGTATTTGTCACCCTACCCCACAGCCAAGTTTTAATTCTTTGCTTCAGGCCTTTAAAAATATACTTAACCTTTGAACTCTTGGTAGCTTTTATCCTCCTCTGAATTAGATGTCCTCAACTGAGGTTATTTTAGTGGGATTCCTGCTGTGAAAAGAAGGTGTGGAAGGGATGGAATATGTGTTCAGTCCACAACTCCCACTCATGGGAATCCCTAGCCAGGACCTCCTAAATTTCAGAGGAATGGTCCATCCTTCAGAGTCAGGGCATCCAAGCAACGCATTTGTATACTGGGCCCACTTCAGAGTGCAGGGATGTTGCTAGTGACTATGCTGAACAACCAGAGGAAATCAGGACCATTGGGACAACAAGATGTGTGGTCAACTGATCAAATATAATGGAAAGCAGCAATCCACTCTTAATCAGTAACATCTAAATATCTCTACCTACATCAGTTCCTAAATTTAAAAACTATATATGCATTCTCCAAGAATAAAATTGGAAATACCAAAAAGCCCTAAAGCTATTTCATCTGACGGCTCAGCCCACATTTTCATTCGGAACGTAAATACTGTGCATGACTTGATGAATAAGGAATAAGGCTTTGTTTGATGGAGGTATAACATTGGGGGTTTAGTAATCTGTCCCTTATTGTGTGTCTAAATTGGAATGCCTGGATAATAATTTAGCCTAAGCCACCAGGAAGAGATGGTGACTTATATAAATCATACACCACTGAGTATATAGATCACAAAACAAATACCAACAGAAAGAATAATGTTTGCCTAATGGTGGTGAAATGTCAGACAAAATGTAGACTCAGCAAAACAATCACCATCAGCTGCCACAGAATAATTCCACAAAACATAATGTTCAAGGGCATGGGTGTCTCCTCATTCTTTGGTTTTCCTAATGGAAAGGGGGTATGCTTCTTTGGACCAAAAAATAATGATTTGTGTTGTTTTATGTTTAGATTAAGGTTGGTGAGAAAGAAAGAAGAAATGGATGAATTCAAAGTAAGAGAGAAAGGGTTGAAGTGTTAACACTAAAAAGGAAAAAAGAAGTGGGAGAATTGCTTACTTAACTAAGAATGATTACTTTTAATGAAAGATCATCATTACCCACTAGAATATAAGTCATTTATTCTATCCTGCTCACTACTATACACTTATTACAATGCCTAACACAGAATACGTATACCTAAATATTAAAGAGAGAAGGTTAAAGAGATCTGAAGAGAAGTTCAAGGAAAATTAAAAAGAATTAGACCAGATATTGTGTGTCAAATACTTATCAGCAATAACATCGTATTTTCTGACTATATTTTTTGTTCATTTCTTATTTCAATATTTTAAAAATACATTTTAGAAAATGGACAGTTTATAATAGTTTTGTAACTTTTACTCTGAATTAGGTCTTTGGTGTACTGATTTGGAGACCCATATAAAAGGAGAAGTGTTTTCTTCTTTAGAGTAAGCACCTAAATTATGAATGGTGCTTTGTAAAAAAATACCAATGTATTTCACCAGTAATTAATTTACATTAAGAATCTGAAATCTGGACCTCCTGGTGGCGCAGCGATTAACCATTGCGCTGTGGAGCTGTCGGCAGTGGCGATGCAAGTTCAACGCCTGGCTGGGGAGGTTCCCACATGGTGCGGCAGACCTCTCCTGACTTGCCCGCTGCCCCCATCAGCAGTGTGTTTCTGTCTACCTGCCTGTTCTGCTCCCCACTCTGTCTCTGGTGAACCCTCTCACCACCCCACACCTCTGGTCTGTACCCCAGCTTGTATGCATAAATAAATACATCTTAAAAACAATTAAAAAAAAAGAATCTGAAATCTTATTAGAAATGCTTGTGTCTCTAAGATAACCAGGCATTTTTATATATGCATATATTTTAAATATTTATATTTTGTTATATATTTGGTTATATATGTTTATATAAAGGTTATACTAGTAGATATTTATAAAATAATACATGTATTATTTTCAGTGAGATGCCTTGATTTTTGTCTTCCCTTTGTAGTTGTATTAGAAGATATATATATATCTTCTAATATACATATATATGTATACACAATATATGTATATACATACATATATATAATATACATATATGTAAATTTTTAAACATTATTTAAAAGATTTTTTTTTTTTTTTTTACATAGAAGAACTGGTGTGTAGGCCAGAGGTGTGGGTGTGAGAGGATTCACCAGAGACAGAGTGGGGGCAGAGCAGATGGATTAATTGAAATACACTGCTGCGGGAAGCAGCAGGCCAGACAAGAGAGGTCTGCTCCACCATACGTGGGTTAGTTCTCTGGCCTGGGATTGAACTCAGCCAGTGTGGTGATAGCGCTGAGATAATCCCTAGGCCACCAGGGAGGCCCAATATTAGAAGATATTTTCTGATCTATAGAAGGGTTAAGATATAGGCAAGGGTGTAAAAATCTAATTTTGATTGACATTTGAATCTGAGTTTGAATGTCTTATGGGTTACTAGTGGGCATATACTCTTTAAAGTAAATTAAAATATTCATTGAAAAGTGTGTTCTGCACTATACAAAAACAAATTTAAAGAAAATGTGCTCATTTTATTCAATGATCTTATATTCTATAAATACCAAATATAAAATATCTGTTAAATAACATAAAATATTTTACCAAATATGCAGAATGACTAAAAGCTAAATGACAGTCCAACATATGTGCCCTAAATTTGTATTGTGGAGCTAATGGTATAGTGTTAATTTAGGAATTACATCTGGAGATGATGGAGTATCTAACATTTGTCAAAAATACAGTGTCATAGGAAAATGTTTGGAGTTTGCAAATAGATTTTTGTGTGTCAAAAGTTTTCATAGTTTGTAATTTGAGAGATGGGCTATTTTAAATTGATGAAAAGTACAGTCCTTAGCCTCCTAAAATGACTTAATCTGTGTCTTAGGAGTTGAGCTTGAATAACAAGATATTGAGGTCATGTTTTAACGATGACTATGGGCAAGAGAAGAAGAGAGAAAACATCTTGCAGTTCCAGTTCAATTAAATGTCAGGTGCACACACATGGTAAGGTGAATGGTCACCTTCAATCTGTAGCGGGTAACAATCCATGGCTTACAAATGATAATAGGTGATGCACATCTAAAAGTTCTTGAAAATTAGTCAAAGCAAGAGAATGGAGGCAACAAGAAACACTGCTTTTCCCATTCCTTATAAATCAGTGTCTCTGTTCCCACAATCATTAAGAGAAGTAAATGAAAAATAAATGTGAAAATATTAAGCAATATTCCTTGCACTGGATATACTTTTGGTGAACTTTTACTTTGTAGTCTTTTTCATCACCTAAAATGAAACAACCAGTTGAAAGATATTTTATATGTATCAAAAATGAAAGCAAAGTACACTGAGAGGACATTATGGTGTTTGTAGAAGAGGGTCTGATTTGTGAAATAATGTTTCTGCATGATAAACAAAAATTTAATGCTGAAAGAAGCAAAGACCCCAAGCAGAACAGACATTGTGCACCATCAAGTCCACTGCTTGTTTTGTAGTAGGAAGAGATTGATTCTGGGGAAATTAGACTTTCTACAAATGCCCACTTAACCTGAAACTAAACCAGTTCTAAACCGCAGGATTTCCAACATCAAGTTCTGTGTCCTTTCCTCTTCTGCCATTCTTTCCCTTGCCAGTGATTTTATTATTAGCTCAAAATTAACATTCATGCATCTTACTATGGACTATGAACAGTAGGATATAATATAAGTAATTTATACAGACTGATATGAAGTAAATATATGGTTTCAGTGATGATTTATGTGCAAAATAAAGAGGAGAGCCTGGAGTAGCAATTATTACAGCCTGGATAGCAATGTTTGGGTCTTCTTCAAGTTAGAATGGTTAAAAAAAAAAAACCTGAATATGTCAAATTTTCCTTATTCCGATTGTGTTTCCCCTTATTCCGATTGTATTTTCCAAAGAACATTTTCTTTTTGTTGTTGTTATGATATACCCCCTGTAAATTGACATACTTCCAAGAGGGTGGACTGAGAGTTATATATTCATTGAAAATTTGTCATTCTGGTTTTTAGCTGACTTTTTATATATGTAATCATTCAGGACACTATTACCAAAAAAAATATATATATATATTAAACACTGATGTGCATATCTGTCAATATGGACAATAAAATTCAACATTATTGGTTCCTAATTTGGCATTCTGGGGTTGTTACTTAGTCTTATAAGATTGGTAAATATGGATATGTAACCGAGATATTAAAATTAAACAGCTTTTGATACTTAGAAGAAGCATTTTGGGCTTGTCAAGTTAATTGTCAAACCCTTGAAGTGGCAAATTAAATATTTGGATATTGAATGGTGACTTTGGTGAGTCACTTGATATGGCAACCAAACTTCTAAGTTCTTAGTTAGAGCTTCCTGAATGCAACATGGAGATCATGATTAGATCTCTAGAGATGTAAAGCCTAGTAACTCTTCCTCTTTATCCTCTTAAAGAATTGCTGCAGTGCCCTAAAAGGAACTCAATTCTACAGAAATTCCCTGAAAATAATCAATCAATTTATGTGACTATGATGATACTGTTTAACTCCAGATAGTTTTGAAAATGTAACACATTTGTGACTGGGTGTAAAATTATGAAATGTCAACCCCTTTGCTCTTTTTATCACCAGGGATAATTGGGGGCCTAACTCTTGAGGCACAATGACTAAAGAATAGTTTAATTCTTTGCTTTGTTTGTTCTGTTTCTCTGAGCAAATATTTTAAAAGAAAGGACTACATTCCCAAGCCAGAGTATATATGGATATTTGTATATTACCATTCTTTAAATGATTTGTATATGTCACACATTTCTTATATCTGTTATATATTTCATTAAATTCCTTTAAAAGCAACCAATTTATTTTCCTTGAGCATAGCACTATTTTTCAAATCATGCTTGTAAATATTACCATAGTCCCAGTAGGAAAGTGCTATTTGGAGTAACTACAGTGCCTGAGGCTCTTAAAGTAGCAGGTTGATATATTTATTAAGCTCAGTAATAGACATCTTTTGATATAAGATGAAAGAGGTTAACCTGAGTCATGATAAATGTGCAATTTTAAAATATTTATAAATAAGAACATGCGAGGGCTCCTGCCTGGCGGTATGGGTTGGTTACTAAAAGTACCTAGACCACATTTGGGATAAGCATTATAGGTGGCAAGTCAATGACTGATCTTAACTCAGAGTCACTAAATAAAAAGCCCTCGTTGCCATTGACATTTTATCTGGAAGGCACTATCTGTAGCACTGGATTAGAAATGTGCTCTCTGGAGTTAAGCCACTGACTGTGTAGCTCTACCCCAGGACTCTATAGCCTCTGTGAGCTTCCATTTATCTAACTGTAAAATGGTGATAGCACTGAGATTCTATTTCTAAAGTCATTAGCCTAGAGCCTGGCCAAGAGTTAATTATGCCCTTAGGGATTGTTTGTTGAAATACCACCACCATGCTCTACATTATATATCATGGGGAACAGCTGAGTCACATTAAACACATATGGTGATTTTAACAAACTCCTGTGCAAAATGTCATTCCACTCAAGGTTAAAGCATTAAAGCACATGGATCATCCAATTATTATGTTGACTCTCAGATACCGCTCAGAGTGCCATATAGGCATAGAAGTTTCGAGAGAGGAGATGGTGCTGAGAGAACTGGACTGAATTTCAAAGGATATGTAGGATGTGGATTAGCAAAAGACGATCTCTAGGAGAGAGCAGAATGACTGATGAAATTATAAGTGGATTGTAGACTTGACATTTCTGTCATTGACATGTGGACATGGATCAGTAAAGACTGAGGAACTCTGGTCCAAATCAAGCGTGGACAGTTTCATTTCAGCTCCATAGTCAAGGAGACTGGCAGGAATATCCTCATTATGAAGAAGACCTTCCCTTTTAGTGTTTCCAAAGCTTGAAATATTTTATGGACCAGATGGTAGTTTTTGGCAAAAATAGAAAACACTTAATGATTTTATTGTCTCAAGATTTGTAGTCTAAGTTCACATAGCTGGTGAAAATGAGTCATGGAGACAGAAGTAAGAGACATTAAGGAAATCAGTGACTAAAATAATGCAAATATTAGCTGGAACCCTAATGTTTTATACATTAATTCAATTCACCAGACCCAGGACCTGAGCAAATATAAATGGAAAAGGTTACTTTTTTGTCTTTAACTGAGTTTCTAGCAAGTAATGCTCTCAAGGTCACAGACCTTAGGGAATGTTGAACTCCTAGGAAAATTTTACTTCCTCACTTCATCTTTGAGTTGATCATTATTGTTAAGTGTCTCCTAGGTGTGAAGCTTTGTTGGAATAGAAAAACTGAAAAACTAAAGGAAAGAGCAAGCTGTGTGAGCAGACCTTAACACCAAAAAGTTTAATGAAGATGCTTTCATAAACTCTTCCATCCAAATGATTAATCATTTGTATGTTAAGAATGAGAACCTACTACACACTTAGCATTTATTATGCACTATAGGATGAAGAGAGTAATTTTTAATTTATTTCTTTGACTTTACTAAGAAATTTGTATGGAATGGTATCAAGTTTTCCCTAAGCAGGACATTTTCCTTTTTATGCTACCACAAACATTTTTTTTTGTATTACTTTGGAAGTTTTGTTATATTTGTGTCTGTTGCTTTCATTATTGTTTTAGGTTTACCCATAAAGAAAGAGGTTAAGTACTTATGTCTTTTTACAGTTGATTGTAATAATTTAATTAAGCTGAATCAAAACAAACTTTCATTTTCATAGAGAAGCAGGGGAAGTAAATTCAAGTCTTCCTTGGATGTAATACTAAGACATTTTATAGAAAATTTAATTTAACTTTATAGTAGAACCCTAATCACAGTTAGAGGTTATTATTGAGCTATCATACTTATTAGGTACATTCCACACTTGAATTGTAGTAAGTTGTATAGACTTATATTGCCACAGCAGTAAAATAGGTAATCAACACTTACGAATCCATGCTAAAAATCCAAACATTTACGCTACCTGTGCTTCAGAATAAAAAAGACCTACATATTGTCATTATACTTAATATATAGTTTTAAAAGCAAACATTTAGGAATCCCTGCAGTGAAAATTACAGAGCAATTTTCAATGTTTAAAATTTACTGAATTCTTAAAAAAGTAGCATCTTGAAATTCTGCTCGTATTCTCTTAGAAAACACGGTTTGTTATTGTTGTTTGCTCAGCAGAATGTGCCTAATAGTGTCAGTCTTCACTTGATAATATTTCATCAAATAATTATCTCTTCAGAGTAATGAAAGTCTGGTATTCTGAGCGCTCAAGGTTTTTGTACAACCAATCAGGACAACAGGTAGCCTGGGAGAGACTTTGAATACATGGAACAGCACACTCTCATTTATTATGCTCCCCAGAGGTCACCTGTTACCCAGCTTCATGATTCCAGTCCCTTCTGCCTACTTTTGCTGAATTTGTTTCCCATGCCTACATCTAATGATTAGATTATTATACTCTCCATCATACACACTTTTTCAAAGATTGCCCCCAAGTGAAAGTAAGCAATTGGCCTGTGCAGACCTCTGCAGCCCCAATCACGTTCTCTTCCCCAAAGTGAAACCTTATCATTCTTACCCACTGTGACTGGTATCTAAATGGGCCTCCCCTTTCTTGCAACAACACCCTCTGTCTACAATGAACACTCTCCTACTTTCAAAATCTCATGGCTTAAAAGGTCTCTCAAGATGCAACTTCCACCGGGCATGTAGCAATTATGACCCTCAGAACTTGGTTGGCCCTTCCTCTAAGTGCCTGCAGTTTTAGGGTGGTGTGATGGTGATAGTGTGCTGCTTGTAATTATTCACTTGCATGTCGATCTTTCTCCCAAGATTTTAATGTCCTTAATGTTAAAAACAATGGTTTAGTGATTTATATTTTTTTTTTACCCAGACATTCAAGAAAGTTCAGAATATGGTGAGGGCATGAATATCTTTCTTTAAAATTTGTTTATTCCAGAAATATAAAATAATTATTCCAGAAAAGTGTCTAAGAAAGTAATGAAACCATTCTTCACAGACTAAAATTCTGAGATGAAGCTGGAGGTCATATTTCCCCCTCCACTCTCCAGTTGTAGAAGATTAGAGGCCCCAAACTATTTTGCCTCATCATCCAATAGCTTAAAAACAATTTTTCCTAAAACTTTGTTCATTCTCCTAGGCCCTAACCATTACATACAAATGATATGAAAATCCTTAGCATAAAAATAAAGATAAATTAAACAAAACAAAAATTTAAACAAAAGAACAATTTTTTCTCAGAGGATTTTTGCTTCTCGATAACTCTGAACTTAGAAATGAAGAGAGAACATTGTGGTATACGTTGAGGTACAAGCCTCCTGAAAATTTTTCCTTTAAGATCACAATTAAGACAAACATGCTCACCTTCACCATTTCTATCCAACATGATGATCCTAGAAGTCTTAGCTAAGGAATTAAGCAAGGAAAATAAATGAAAAGCATCTGAATTGGAAATGTAGAAGTAAAATTATCTACTTGAAGATATTACGATCCTAAGTACAGAAAAACCTAAGGCCTCTGTGAGAAAAAAAAAAAAAAAACAACTTAAAACTAATAAATGAGTTGAGTAAATTTACAGGGAAAAAATAATATACAAAAGTCAGCTACATTTGTATACATGAACAAACTATCCAAAATAGAAGTTAAGAAATTAATTCCATTTGCTATAGAATATAAAAGAATGAAATACTTAAGAACATACTTATCCAAGGAAGTAAAATATATATTCACTGAAAACTACATCATTGAAAGAAATTATCGAAAACCTATTTTAAAACAACCTATACTGATGGGTTATAAGATTTATTATTTTGGGCCTCCCTGGTGGCGCAGTGGTTAAGCACTGCGCTGTGGAGCTGTGGGCAGCAGCGATGCAAGTTCGATGCCCCACTGGGGAGAATCCCACGTGGTGCGGCAGACCTCTCCTGCCTCGCCCGCTGCTCCCCTCAGCAGTGTATTTCTGATCTGCCTGTTCTGCTCCCCGCTCTGTCTCTGGTGAGCCCTCTCGCCACCCCACGCCTCTGGTCTGTACCCCAGCTTGTATGTGTAAATAAATAAAAAATCTTCAAAAAACAAACAAACAAAAAAAAGATTTATTATTTTCACAGTAATGAAAACAGTATGGGTACCACATAGTGAGAGGCAGATACAGGCCAATGGAACAGAATAAAGAATGCAGAAATAAACCTGTGCATATAAAGACAAATGATCTTTGATGGGGGGCCAATAATACAAATGAGGAAAGAACAGTCTCTTCAACAGTGTTGGGAAAATGGTATCCACAAGTAAAAGGGTGCAGCTGGACTCCATCTTACATTATAAATGAAAATAAACTCAAAATGAAATGCAGATTTAAACATAAGACCTATAAGACCTAAAACTATAAATAATGTAAGGGGAAGCTTTGTGATTTTGGTCTTGGTATTGACTTCATGTATCTGACACCATAAACACTGGCAACAAAAGAAAACATAGACAAGTTCAACTACATGAAACTCAAAAACTTTTATACAATTGAAAGAGTGGAAAGGCAACTTACATAATGGGAAACTACTTGGAAATCATATAACAAATAAGGTGTTAATATCTAAAATATATATACATATTTTTTTACAACTCAAATAGCAAAAATATGCCAAAGGTATTGAGAAATTAGAACACTTGTACACTGTTGGTAGGAATGTAAATTGGTGCAGCCATTTTGGAAAATGGTACAATTTCCCCAAGAAAAAATTAAAGTAAAACTAATTTATGATCCTCCAAAACCATTTCTGGGTATATACCAAAAGATATTTAAATCAGGATCACAAAAAGATATCAGCACAACCATTAGTTTTTGCAGCAGTATTAATGATAACCAAGATATGAAACAACCTAAGAGTCCATTGACAGATGAATGGATAAAATATATACATACAATGGATTACATTTCAGCCTTTAAAAAGAAAATCTTACCATTTGCAATAAGGGTGAACCTGGAAGCCAGCATGCTAAGTGAAATCAGGTCACACAAAGAGTAATGCTGCATGATTCCATTTATATGAGGAATCTGATGTAGTCAAACACAAGAAAGCAAGAATAGAATGATGTCACCAGGGGGCAGAAAAGAGGGGGATATGGGGAAATATTTGATGAAAATAAAGTTATGCAACATGAATAAGTTCTAGATTTCTGCTGTACTATGTAGAACCTACAGGTATAAGTTGCCAATAGAGTGTTGTGCCTTTAAAAACTTTCAAAAAGGGTAGATATCATGATAAAAATACTTTGTACTAAAAAAATTGCAAGTGGAAACAAATCTTTAGGAGGGGCCTCCCTGGTGGCGCAGGGGGTAAGAGTTGCTCTATGGAGCTGCTGGCAGCCACAGGGGTTTGACCCCCCGCAGGGGAAATTCCCACATGGCGCTGCAGACCTCTCCTGCCTCTCCCGCTGCTCCCCTCAGCGGTGTGTTTCCCTTGATCTGCTTGTTCTACTCCCCACTCTGTCTCTGGCGAACTCTCTCACCACCCCACACCTCTGGCCTGTACCCCAGCTTGTATGCATACATAAATAAATCTTTAAAAAAAAAAGAAATCTTCAGGAGGTGATGGATATGTTTTTATCTTGTTTGTGATAATAGTTACACAGGTGTATGTATATATTCAATTTTATTAAAATGTATGTATTAAATATGTGTAATTTTATGTGCTAATTATATTTCAATGAATTTGGAAAAAGGAAGGGGGATAGTGGTGTGGTGAAGGGTTGATTCAGACTGTTAACGGTGACCTTAATGTAGTATAGAAAGGTTTATTTTCAGCAACGAACACCTGAAAATTATATAATAATATATCGCAATCTTACTCCAATAGAAAAGAAAACCTAAAAATAAATACAAACAGAGAGAAATTTTAAGAAGTCAAAGAATGAAAATGGTGTTTTTTTTTTTTTCTATAGAAAAATATGAAGGCTGCAGTAGGGGAAGCTTTAGTAGGGCTCACCCCCACGTCTGCAGCTTCAGCTGCGTCATCTGTATCCGCATAGTAACGGGGTGCGGAGCAGGCTCCAGGGTAGCCCAGGTGGAGATGATGCAGCGGCTCCAGGACTGTGGAGTGGCCAAAGGAATTCGGAAGCCAAGTACCTGTCAGAAGAACTTTCCCCTAGGACAGCAAGGGCTTGAAACTACATGGCAGGTGGAAGAGTTTCTGAGAACTGAAAGCTGGAGAAGGAGTGATTAAATGCTGAGGGGGCAATTTTCTATTTTTCTTGTCTCTGGTTCTATGCAAAGAAGGAAATGATGTTTGGAGTGCTGCTGCAGAACACGATTGGTAGTCTACCACAGCTTCATGCTCAAAGCCAGCTGCCACCCAAGAATAATGCTCTCAATAGAAAGTTAATGGTAGAACAGGGATCGCCTCTTCAAAAAAAAAAAAAAGCATCAGTTCTGTAAATACCACTGTCACTGATAAAAATTATAAATTGCATAAATGCAAAAATGCACTCTTGGCTGACTCTGCTATATAGTACTTGAGATGACCTTGAGAATGACATCCATTCTTGAGGATTCAAGCTGATTCATTTAAAAAAGATGGAAATGGTCATAATAGCTTGCCCCCCTTTTTCTTTATCTTTCCCTTTCAATTCTAGAATATTCTTAAAATCATTTGCTTTAGATGAAGGCTTCATTTGAACAGTTGTGGCGTATTAAGACCTATGGCTCATTAGAGTAAATATTGACAAAGGGAGAACATTAGATTCCAGTTCTTTTTAAGAAGAAACAAGGACTGCTGAAAAGTATATTTGTGATTTATCTTAGGAAGAAAAGCTCCCTGCACCAACTTATAACGTGCCTCAGAAAGCCTCTTCTAATGTTATTTGTCTCCGGAAACTAGCCCTCAACCATTCTGGTTAGTCTTTGCCCAGTGGACAGTGAAATGATAGAAGTACCCAACAATATCCCAAGAGCCTAGTAGACTATTGAAAAAAATTAAGAGTAGAAATACTAAGAAATTAAAGAAACACAGATGCTATGTCTTGAGAATTTTGTAGTATGTGATAAAGATTCCAGCAGTTTATTTCATTCTTATCACCCTGCCATTAACTAGAAGAGATGGAAGGTGGTGAAATTAATTGAATGAAAATCTAAAGCAAATGAAATGCTATTACAAACTTCACTGAAGTAGCAATAATGGATCTGTGACACCAGCTCAATTAACAGACCACTGAAACAAATCTATCACAGATTCTGTGCAATTATGTTGTGGCTTATATCACTAAACTTCCACCTCCAGAGAGAAGTATCTGCACCCAAGTCCTATTTAGGTCTACTTGAAAACTGGCACAATGCTTCCTCCTTCCTCCGTGCAGGATGCTGTCTCCCTGAATCACACACCTGTTATATCATTTAAAACAATTTCATCACCTTTGCTGGCCTCTATGTATATAAGCAACAACAAAAAAATGAATAAACACAAAAAACAGAATGAAAGTGAACAAGCAAATCAGAGCGATGCAGTGATGGCAGAGAGATGTCAGAGCTAAACAGACCCCATCTGCTTCGTTTAGAGAGTGTGCTGACTTTATATAAAATCTAGGCTGATGATTGTTTACTGGCAAAACATTCCCATGAAAAGTTGTGGTGTGTGTGAAATCTAGAGGTCGGAAGCACAGAAATCTGCTAATGTTGACAGAATCAAATTGGACGCTGTTAACTTCTTTGAGAAAACTTTCAGTCCGCAATAAACTTGAATCTCATCACAATCCAACACATCCCAAATGCAGCTATGAACACTACCTGAGCACCCAGCATGCACCAGGGTGTTCTCAGCAGTGTAACACGTTCTATTTTATTTGATACCAATCGCAGCTCTATGAGGAAGGAGCTGTTTTTTTAAACCACTTATAAAGGAAGTAAATGAGGCTCAGAGTTTTAAACACTTTCTCAAGGTAACCATGTGATAAACATCATAACCTGGATTCAAGATTATCTATCTATTCCTCAATTTTGGTCTTTCAAAAATTATAAATTTTTACCTGACTAGATATTTAATACCTTCTAAGTATTGTGGGATGAGTATAAAATATGTGGTTTCTGCCCTGAAAGAAATGACATGTAAGGATCTCTCTGTCTGGCTATCTATCCATCTATCTATCTGTCTGTATATCTGTATATAAATGTAATATATGTAGATATGGGATATGTATCTGCATATGTGTGTGTATATATATATTATATGTTTATATGTGATGAATCTGCAGCTCTTTATAAAGACATATAGTGATTTATACTTTAAGAGAGGGAAATAGCTAATCCAGGTCTTGTTAGACATATGACTAAAAAATCATCTCTCCCTCTAAGAAGACTGTAGTTACCCTTCAGAAGCACACTGCCCTGACTCAGAGTATAGACTACATATTCAGTTTGGAGGTTATGCTCCTGGTTGGACAACTTAGTGACCAGTGACCTTGGATGATTCCATCTCTCTGCTGTTCCCTCCTCCCTAGAGTAGAGACAATCACATTCCCTCGTGGGATTATTATGAGTGTTAAAATGTCTGCAGAGCCTTTCTAGATTTCCCTCCAATGATGCTGTCCTTCTGCTACTAATTCCGGAAGAACAGGGAGGGAGAGGGCAGCACTGGAAAGGGAGAGGGCGACCCCAGGCAGGATGACCATTGGCTGAATGATGGGTAGATTTAGGTGACTGGGAAGAAAGTGATGGGTCTCTTGGCAAAGGGAGGTAATACAAGAACTGACAAAGATAATTGAGCATCAGATGACAGTGGGAAAGAGAGACACCTGCCAACCAAGAATGAGTTATTCTGTGTATGATCTAGGAAAGTTTGCATGCTTGAATTATTTTTTTTATCCTGAATCTCATTCCAAAATTCTATCATTTTTAGTTGGAATCCAGTAACTCAATCTGTGGAAACAGACACCTCCCAAGTAATTTGTATTTTAATTATAGCTTTCTGGATACACAAAGACTCTATCCACTGCAATGATTTTGATGGTAGGCATTAATTCCTGGTTGGGAGGATATTTTAAACAGCCTCCCATTTTTGTGTCTCTATTCTCCTGTCATATCAACGCCTGCTAACGGTTTTGGGGTGTGAGGCTTAAATGATAGACAGAAAGTCAACTCAGGGACTTGTTGTTTCTTTGGTTTAAGATATATACACCTTCCTAAAATTGTAGGAATGATGAAAGGGTAGGTCGTGTTAATACCCTTGAAAATCAAGTACCCAGCCTGATCCAGCCTTTCTTTTCTTCTCTCTCCCTCTCTCTCTCTCTCTCTTTCTTTCCCTCCCTCCCTCCCTCC
>PVIJ01012720.1:0-48347 GCA_004024925.1 Scalopus aquaticus
TCCTTGCCCTCCTCCCCTTCCCTTCCTGCTATTCCCTCTTCTTCCCTTTCTCTCTTGCCCTCCCCACCCCCATCTCTTCTCCCTCCCCCTCCTTCCATTGTTGTTTAAGTCCATTCATCAGGAGTCAATGTCATAGTCTTGCTGAGCCACTTTCAGAGTCTTGCTGTGTCTGTGCAGCTTCCATTGGAGGAACCACCATTGATGTCACCTGGCAGAGACGTGCTGCCCTTTCTCATCCGGTAGTGCAGAGGGCACCTCCATCTGTCACTGTACCTAGAAGGAAGTCAGTGTTGCCTGATGCCCCGCCCCCTGCCCTCTGGCAGTTTGGCTCAGCCTGGCCATGTGCGGTGGCCTCTGAGCTGGACAGCCCAAGGAGGCGGAGGGCTGGTGCGGCTCCAGCCCTGCCTCACTGCCCACCAAGCCAGGACAGTTCAGGGAGCTCCGCCTTTTCTTCCCTGTGACCTGTCTGTCCCTGCTTTTTGCCCTGCTTTTTTCATGGCGTGTGGGTATTCATAGCATCAATGCTCAGGTTAAATCTATATGTGTTTTCTTGTCATTTGAATTAAAAGGATTTTTCTTTTCATAGTGCATCAGCTTTTAAAGAAATATTTTTCTACATAGAAACTTTTAGCTTTGAATAGGCTCTTATTTTTTTTTCATGGTTCTGCTTTCTGTGTCTTTCTTTGGGATGGTGTTCTCCTGTCTGAGAATTTTTTTTTTAAATCTCACATTTTCTTTCAGTAATATGGATTTTTAAAACCCACATTTTTCCCATGTTAGGCACCTGTTTTAACAATTGCCTCAAATTACTCTTGGAGGAAGGTATAAAATCAACCCCCCCCCAGTGGCTTCTGGCCCACAAGACCTGCCTCTTCATGCCTAATGACTGATGTGCTTCCCTTCCAGATAAGTACATGCAGATGAATCACGCCTTGTTTTCACTCAATGGGCGGACTGGCTACGTCCTCCAGCCTGAGAGCATGAGGGCGGAGAAGCATGACCCCATGCCCCCTGAGAGCCAGCGCAAGATCCTGATGACGCTGACTGTCAAGGTAACGCCACGCTGTGCAGACAGCCCAAGTGCCCCAAACAGATGGATGCATCAAAAAGTTGTGTATATACCCCGTGGAATACTGCTCAGCGGTCAGAAAAGATAAACTCATGCCATTTGCGGCAACATGGATGGAGCTGGACAGGATTATGCCAGCCGAAATAAGACAGAAGGAGAAAGATAAATATCAGATGGTCTCACTTATAGTGGGAATCTAGAGAAACCAAACAAAGGGTCTGGAAAAAGACAGAAGTTGCAAGCTGACCATAGCTCTGAGGCACACAGCAGGGGAGGGGGAGGGAGGGGGACAGAACTGGGGCGGAAGAGCACAAGGGACTGTGGTGATGATCATGGGTGACCTGGTGGCAGCAGAACTGTGGGGACTTGCAGCTGAGGGAAGAAACCAATTACTGTACCAAAATGAACATGATATAAGAAAATAAAAATTTTTTTGAAAAGTCAGCGCCATGTTCCCTACCCTTGCCTTGGGAGCCAGGGGGGCCTCAGGAGGGATGCCTGTTCTACAGTGAACTCTGGGGCCATTTCAGGAGAAAAGGGGGGAGGAATGGCCCCCCAGTCTGTCTCCATCATTGCCCCTTTATCTATGGGGGGGTGAGAAATAAGCCTCAGCAGACTCTGTGATCCCAGAGAGGTTGACTTCTGGCCAGATAAAACCTGTGGAAAACTGGTCATTTGGGCTTTAGGGAAAAGAGAGTATGTTCCGCCCCTCCTCCCCCACAGGAGTCAATTTATTAAAATTCATGCAACTTTCAGAGAGTGCATCGACTCTTTGTGAGAGTTTTTGTGTGTGCCTCTTCGGGAAACTATAGAAAATAGAGAAATGAACTGCCTGTCTCATAAGATGAAGGAATAAAAATGAAACAATAAAAAAGGCCTTTGGACAAAAAGACCAGTCGCAAAAGATTATCACACAACTTTCCCATCCTTTCCTGAAGCTGGGAGATGCAGTGAGGAAACTGTCTCTGTAGGCACCCCTGGGCAGGGTGTGCTTAGGGGAGGCCCCCGTTGGGTCTGATGACATGGGAGCTCCCGTCCTGGCTCCTCCTTAACCCCCAGCCCCACATCCTGGCCCACAGCTGGGCTGTGTCCCAGCAGAAGGCCGTTTGGATGGGAGAAATTGAGGCTGACTGGAAACTCACAGGTCTGACTGTAGAGTCCAACCTAAGCTCGTGGTTAGACCCCCACCCCCACCAGAGAACTTGCTAGCACTTACTGGGTGGCCCAGAATTGCAGCGCCTATCCTTTGGTTTCCTAGGTGCTGGGTGCTCGCCATCTTCCCAAACTTGGACGAAGCATCGCTTGTCCCTTTGTGGAGGTGGAAATATGTGGAGCTGAGTATGACAACAATAAGTTTAAGACAACAGTTGTGAGTAAGTTGCCTGGACCCTCTCTTCTCCGTTGTCAAGCCAGTGGAGGGGGCGGGCCGTGCCTCGGGAGCTTGTTGCGGGTGATGCACTTTCGCTGTCCAGGTCTTTACCTTCCCCTTGTCCACTGCGGTTCAGCTCAGGGAGGCAAAACAAAGGGCCACCGATTACACAGTTGGATGGGACCCAAGGCTGCCTTCTCTGCCTATAGCTCAGCTCTGCCTATAGACAAGGCTGTTGCTCCCTGCTCCATGGTGCCAGGGTGGAGGGTTCTCCCCGATATACCTGATACTTAACGAGCAGAGACACACAGAGAAAAGTTCTGCATGAGCAGAGCACCTTGTACCCCCCAATCAGAGATATGGTTCCCTGTCCTGTCTTCTTTACTCTTTCAAACCCACCTTTTTCTGCTCTGCCATCTACCTTCCCTCCTGTCCAGTCCCAGGGAGGTGGGGTGGGAGATGTATAAAGGGGGCGGTGTTTCCCCCTGCTCACCGAGGGCCAGGCCAGTGCCTACTTTACCAGGATTGCTTGCTAGGAAAATGATGGTCGAGATTTTCTCAGCATTGGCATAGGCACATGTTTACATGGTTGCCAAGGAGATTCAAAGCCCAAGGATGTAGAGGTGGTTTTGCCAGGAGGGTGCAGGACAAGTGGGGCTAATGAGCTTTGATCTCCTTCCAGATGACAACGGGCTGAGCCCGGTTTGGGCGTCAACACAGGAGAAGGTGACATTTGAAATTTATGACCCCAACCTGGCATTCCTGCGCTTTGTGATTTATGAGGAAGATATGTTCAGCGACCCCAACTTTCTTGCTCATGCCACTTACCCCATTAAAGGAATAAAATCAGGTAAGGGGCACTTTAAAGTGTTCATCTGGGCTAGCATCAGCCTCTGAAATCGCCTTTGTCCTGGTTTTTAATGAAGCCATTCCAAACCTACAGGGAGGCTCACACAGCCACTCCCCTGTGGTTCCCATGAGTGGGGGTGCGGCCCAGCACTGAGCCTGGGGCCTGGGGCGAGGCGGCGAGATGGGGTGCTAGGCCCTTCAGAGTTGGGTCACCAACCAGTAATGTTTCTCATGGAGAGACTGGAAGCTGTGTGCCCCTCTCATTGCATCTGGTGGGTCCCTATCCCTGACTGGCACTGCGCTATGCAGGGGGCCTAGTCACCCTCTTAGTTAGATCTGCCTCACTCGAACGATCTGGGGGAAGTTACTTGTGCCCTCAAAGCTTCATCCTTCTCTTTTTATAAAATTGGGATGGTTGGTTTACTTCCTCCAAGCTGAATAAAACACACATCCTTCATGGTTTTGGGTCATTTTGTGTTTGCCAGGAACCAAGCTGGGTCTTGTGACCAGCACTGGAGAGTCCCCAGACTGAGTGTGAGGCAGTGAGGGCGACTCCCCCTGGCTGGGGGCTGCTTCCACACCTTTCTCCAAGTCATTGCTGTGTAACCGTGGCCACCCTTCCCCCACGGCACAGTCACAAAGCAAGGGACTGCCTTGGCTTTCCTCTTGGATTTTTGGAAAATGTCCTGCTGAATTCCCTTCTCCCCTTTCCAGAGTGTTTTGGATGGCTCACACCATATATCCTTCTCGGTTCCTCATGAGGTCACTGTTCCCCTGTTTTTTAGGAACTATTTTTCATGAAAAAAAGCACTCATTTTGATGATCTCTGTACTCTCTCGCCTTTCCTCTTGGTGTTGTGTGGAGATGTAGGGGCCTGTTTCTTGGCTGTTTAGAAAAAAATTAAACTTGGAACAGAACAGAACAGTCCCTAAATTTCTACCATTGGGCACTTGTCCAACATAGGTATTGGGGGCTGGGGTTAGAAAATTCAGGTTCTGGGGCCCATCCCAGGATGCTGATTCCTCAGGGGTGAGGCCCAGGAAGCTTCATGGTCAGCTGGTTCCTTTGACAAAACAGAGCTGGGCTAGGGGCCTCTTACCCTCGAGGAAACAAGTTTCTGGGCAGGTTAGTCAATTAGACAAGCACTTGAGAAATTTTAAGTGATTTTTTTTTTTTTTAGCACTACAGAAATATCTGTCTTTATCATTTGTGTGTAAGTCCCAGAGTCTGATACTCGGCAGCCCCTCCTGGGGCTTGCCCAAACTGTAAGGGATGGGAAATCCAGCAATGGAGCTGCAGGCCCTTGCTTTGTAACTTGCCTCTTAGATGAGCTAAGTAAATAAGGCTTCAGGCAGATTTTTTTTCAAGTAACTGTGCCCGCACTTTCCTAACTCCCTCCACTGGCCTCATTCTGCGCCCGCGGTGGCTCATGTGCCACCCTCCTTGCCAGGTGCTTTCCAAGGATGAGGGGTGCAAGCTGTGAACCCTTCCCAAAGGCTCAGAGAGACGTCAGAGGGGTTGAGCCCCCCACCTCATCCACCACCGCATTGTGTCATTCATCTGCAGAATGCTGTGACTTAGCTTGGAGATTTAAAATACAAAGAACAAAACCTCCAGGATCACGCCTGGCACATCACATTCATGGGCAGAATGAAATAAAATGAACAATCCCTTTGTGCATAGGGTAGGGGGGGTCTTCTGAACTTGAAAATGAAACTTTGCCCATTGTCATTAGGGATGCACATAAGCTTTTAAGCCAGCTGGAACCCAGGAAGGAAGGCAGGAAAGCTGCATTTATTGTGTGAGGTGACTTAAACTCTCTCTTTTAATCCTCACAGCAAGCTGTTTTTATCATCTCTGCTTTTTAAACATGAGCACTTGGGGTCTGGAGATGTTAATTAACTTGCTCAAGGTCACGCACCTGTAGGACTAGAGCTGGGACTCACCCTTCCCGTCCCCTCCTCTGCAGGCCTCCTCGGCCCTCCCCAGCCCTCCTCAGTCAAAACACTGCCCTTTCTTCAAAGATGTTTCCATTTCCCTTTGCTCCGATTCAACCTAGACCCACAAGAATGAAAACAGACCTAAACTCTCATTGTGAATTCCAATATACACCAAGGCTGCTCAAAAAAACAGGACGTGGGCAGCAAGGAGGGTATGTGGAGCTGAGCCATCATGGGCTTGAGATAGGGCTCAAGTCTTGGGGTCTGGAGTTCCCTCTCGGCTGGGAACCAAGTGCCAGAGGACTACCTGGCCATCCCCAGAGAGCTCCCGCATTCCAGCGCATTCTAATGGTCAGCTGACACAGACTGGCTGCTTCCTGACAGGTGAGATCCCAGAGATGCAACTCTGGGCCCCCAGCCAGCCAGCCAGCCAGGTTCAACCTGCATTTAAGTGAGAGCCACCAGTGGTTCCCAGCTACGCTAAAACTGGAGGGGCACTAGGCTAGACCACAGGGGCCCAGTGGGTATCCAGGCAAAAGCCAACAGCAACAAGAGTAACAACACAGACCACATCACCTGCAGGGGGCCACGGAGGTCAGGAAGGTTCTCTTGAGCAGTTTTCAAGGAAAGCAGCACCCCCGAATCCTCCTCTTGGGCCCAGACTGTCACCCGAGTGTTCCAGGACCAATGTCCATCCTCGTGTGCGCCGTTCAGGGATTCCATGTCCCACGAGCCCAGGCTGAAGGAAAGCAAAGAGGACACGCCTAGGCAACCAGGGCCGACAGACGTTCAGTAAAAGGGAGCGAGTAGCCATTTCTCTGCATGTCATTGTCACCCAAGGCCACGAACGTGCCGAGCTTGGGTGAATGCGACACCTGCTGAGCTCCTCAGTGGGAAGAGTCCAGATGTCTTCGTCTTGCAAGTACATATACAGGGGCACTATGAATAAATGTCATAAAACCAGCAGAGTCAGAGGTTAGTGGTAAATCCAGGTGACAGTGTCCTTGTAATATCCTTCTCGCTCTGCAGCATGTTGAAAATTTTTGAATAAAATGTTTGAAATGTAATTCCCTTTGTGGGAGGGAGAACTGTTTACAAAATGGGTAAGCCTGCCTGTCTCTCCCTCAGCAGTAAGAGACGCGGGAGCTGTTAGGTGAGGGCCATAGAGGAAAGAGTAAGGGGGCCTGGAGACTGATAGATGGGGGCCCAGAAGAAAGCTTTGGAGACAAGCAAGGGCCACGTGATGGCTCTGAGACAAGATGGTGCTGGACACTGTGAGGTTCAGAACCACTTAGTTAGGGGCATGGTCCTTGGTGGTTTGAACATAGCATATGCTGTCTTGGGCCCGGTGCCGAAAACGATGGCTCCTTCTGGAGAAAGGGTTTGTGAGGGGGCGGGGCGGGGGGAGAGTTCCATGCTGTTTTTTTTTATCCTACCTCATTAAAACAAGCAAACCGAGCAACCTTTGGGATGTGCAGCCTGTAACATTTTTCTACTCTACTCTCCCCTCGATAAAAGGAACCACTTTGGCGACTGTGGACACAGTCTGAGCCTAAATAGGAACAGCTTGGTGGTAGGAGGGGGCGTTGACATGGCCGTGAACAGCCAAGGGCCAGGAGCTGTCCCCACATTGGACATCTTCAACCACGAAACCCGCTCCGTCTTAGCTCAGTAAAGGCCCCAGTGGAGGGCAGGACGGAAGCCTCCTTCCCTCTGCACATCTTTTGGCCTCTGAGCATATTTAAGGAATTGAACTGCAGTCACTCTGAGTTCCATGTGTGATATTCCGAGGGTTTTAATTTCTTCTGAGTGAGTCATCTGCATTTCTAGGTGGCAGGTATTTCTGACTTCGCTTGTGGACCTGCCAGTCAAAGCTGCCTTCTGGAGCCCCCTCCCTAAACATGGGGAGGGGATCTCTGGCATCTAGAAAGTCAGCCCTCATACCTCCTCCCCCACACTGTCTTTGTGTTGGATGCTGACCTCTGTGCTCCTTGACCTGGGTCATCCGAGAAAGCTGAGGCCTGACATTAATCGCCTGTCTCTGTGTTGTTTTCCATCTGCTGCAGGGTTTAGGTCAGTCCCTCTGAAGAACGGGTACAGTGAGGATGTTGAGCTGGCTTCCCTCCTGGTTTTCTGCGAGATGCGGCCAGTCCTGGTGAGTGGAGTGGAGAAACACCCTGGGGTGCCTGAGCTGTGTCTGCTGGTGGGTGGAGATGGCCTGTGAGCACCATGGGCTGATGGACTTCAACCCATCCAGAAGGATCTAGCTGAAGAAGCCACATCCTAAAAGAACTCCTTTTAGCTACAGACTTCCCCAGAGGCCCCAGGTTTTCCTTTCCGGCATCCTTCCTCGATGGAGAATGCTGTAAGCGCCTGTGAGTAGGCTATGTGGTGGAAAAGGGTGAAGCTTTTGGGAAGTTCCTCACAGTTTCAGTGTCAGTGAGAGCCAGGTAAGATGATGCTCTTCTAGATAAGCACACCCTTCCTGGGTGCTTCTGCCTCCTGTTGGTCTCTGGTAACAATCTCTCACCTAGGTCTGAGAGGATCCACCAAGGCCTTGCTGTGGCTTGTCCTGGGGAAGGAAATGCATGGACCCCAACTCCCAATGTGATGGCACTCCCTTAACTGGTCTCTGCTGAAGCAACCTGCTTCTTGCTTCTTTTGACCTGTCGTATTCTTGTGGAGACACAGTCTTTCATTTGATTAACCAGATGGGTAGGCTTGGGCAGGTGGAAAGGCCTGGCCGCAATGAGTTGTGAAAGAGGGTAAGATAAGGGTTAAGGGCATAGTGCCAGCATCTTGGGTTTGATGATGGGAGAAGAACTGGATAGTTATTGTGATTCTGGAACTTTGGGGTCTTTGCGCTGCCCTTTGTCCAATAGAACGCAAGCTCTTGGTCTATGCTGTAGGGCCCCACGTGTGGCCAGTACAATCGCCGAAGATCTTTTCTATCACAAAACTCAGGATGTGCTGGGTGAGTCTGTGGTCACCCCCATTCTCTTGGGATAACCTGGGAAAACCAACAGGCTGATGTGGGCTTGTTCGAGGGATAGGCCTCTTGTTTTCTCATCCTGGTATTCTCTGAGAACCATCCAGTGGAGAAGGGGGTACCTTTGAACAGCCATAGTTGACAGCATAGGTGGCACTGGAGGGGATGATGCTAAATGAAACAAATCAAGAGAAAGACAGATACCAGATGATTTCACTCCCATGTGGAGTAGCGAGAAACAGAGCAAAGGAACTGATAAAACATAAAGCAAAAACAGAGCATTCAGGTTATCAGAAGGGGATATCAGAGGCTAGGGTTGGGGAGCCAAAGCGGGAAGGGGTCCAATGGACTGTGAGTGAGGATTATGGGTACCTTGGTATTAGGCATGGTAGGGTCACCCAATGGTTATACTGTGTTGCAAACCAAAATCACCTCAACAAGTAACACACACAGCAGCCACAGTGACAGTGCAAGGAGCAGAGTTTCATCATCTACACCAGAGGCGGGTGTGACAGGCTTTTTTGCACAGCTGACCGCCTTGACGATCCATTTTTTGCAACCTTGGTAGTTTTTTTCTCTGAAGCATCAAGATGCAAGAAGATGCAAAAATAAGGACAGACAGACAGATAGACACAGTAATAAAAACAGAAAGCAGAGACTGAAAAGACACAGTAGTGGGGGCTCTGGGATAGCCAAAGCTACTTTCTGTTGGCATAGTAAGTTCCTGATGACAAAATTGTGTCTTAAAAGGATGAGGGAAGGGATAATGGAACATTTTCCATTTTGAAGCAAATTTTAAATGTTAGTTCTTTGGCCTCTGTCAAGATAAATGTAATGTCTATTTGAAAATTATAGTTTTCACTTGAACCTTTAAATTGTGGATCAAAGAAAAAAAAATCACCTTTCAGGATTCTCTTCCTGTGATGGAAATGCTTGGTGGTGCAAGTTTATACAGATTCCTCCCCTCACCAGCGCGGCTGAGTCCGTCAGCAAGTCCCTTGCGGAGGAGCTGCAAGTCTTAGATTTCTCCTGTTTTAGAATGAATTGTAATTTTGTCAGCCTTTCAGTAATATCGATATCTGAGGTCTTTAGTAAGCCCATTAAAAGAGTCAGGCTCATTTTACACAAATGCTTAAAAAATATAAAACCACAGACCAGACTGTGTGAAAAGTGTAGATTTGTAACTGGAGGGAGAAGACAGGTAGATAAGTTATTTTAGAATCTACACTCTATGCGTCCTTCCTTTCCTGGGCCAGTGCATTCTTTATGTAAGTTACCAATAATTCATGTTAATTCTTTGAGCAGGTTTGTTTTTTCTTAAACTTCGTGGCACTCTTGACTTTGGGGGCTGGGTCATCCTTTGTGCTGGGGGTCGTCTTGCTCATTGTCAATGTTTGGTGGCATCCCTGTCCTCTCCCAACCAGATGCCAGTAGCCCCTTTTCCCCCATTTAATTACGTGACAATCTCCAGACATTGTGAAATGTCCCCTGCCAGCAACCTGGTTGACAACCATGGTTTAAGAGCAGAATTATAACACTTTCCATGCTATTACCTAGTCCTCATTAGCATGTAAATGACAGCTTTTTCCACCAGTGAATCGACCATAGATTCCCCCAAGTTGGGCATTTAGACAGACTCCACTTCAAATAAGGCTCTTGTGAACAGCTTCATGGAGTAACCCTTTTCCTCCTTTAAATCAGAATTATTTTCCTAGGATCAACTCCCAGGTATGGAATTAGTGGGATTAATTTCTAATTTAGGAGGATGGTAACACTAGACACCGGGCCTCCCACAGAAGCCCACAGTGGATTCACTTATAGCCCCTCGGCTTCGTCCAGCCCACCGAAGGGTCTGGATTCTGTGGGCAGAGAGGGTACAGCTTTGCTGTGTACGTGGAGTATATCTGCAGACATTTCCTGCACCATCGAAAGGGTAAAACTGGTTTCAGATGGTGCAGGCCGGTGTTCAAGTAGACACTGCGTGTGAAGCTGCTGTCAGCGACCTGGGAGCGTTACATAGAATTGAAATAGTTGTCAATGGTGACGCCTAGAGACAACTGTGGATTTAAAAGACAGTGAACACTGTTCACTCAGATATGACTTTCTTGCTGGGGATGCCACTGTAGCATGGGGAGTGAGAGGGGTTCCCAGGGGATCCCTGATGCCCACACAGCTAGCTTGGTGCCAGAAAGCTGGCCGGAAAGCTGTCTGAATGGGCAGATCTCACTGCAACTGCTGCTTCTCCAGCAGTTGTCCCTGGCTCTATCCTCTTGCAGGTGCCGTGGGTCCCTCTGCCCCTGTTGCCATGAGGGGTCTCTGGGGCTGCAAGCCACAGACCTTCCTTACCCCATGTACTGTGATGTCAGGGAGATGTTCTCATCAACGGCTTCAGGAAAGACTTGTTTGAGCAAATGATTGCTCCAGTGAAGGCTGGGATGCTGACTCAAAACATTTGCTGAAAGAGAGTTTAAAGCCCCAGAAAAACATCAATATCACTTTAAACCCTTTCTGGAGAAACCATTTACATGGTACAATGACCTGATCAATTCTCAGTCTCTGACTCTGTTAGCTGTGTAGATGACTTATAGAGAGTATTTTAAACTACATTTTATTGTCTACCATATTTAGATTGAGAAGTAGCAGAAAAAAAGGAAGGCGGGTGAAAAAATCCCTATTAGCAACCTGAATGTAATGAGGCTTAGCATTGTCAGGTATTCCCCTGGCCTGGCAATTTTGGGGATGTGATATTTCCTATTTGGGTTCATAGAACACACATGAATGTATGTCCTTTATTCACCGCACTGGTGACTTTGAAGCATTTTTCCATGTTGTTAGATGACCTTCAAGGCCATAATGCCTCGTTCACCAGGGCTGGGTCCCTAGCCTTCCTCTCACTGACTGACAGGTGGTTTGCCGTATTTTACTTTATAAATAATGAAGGTCTTCATATAACATTTTTTGATTAAACTGGAGTTCCTGAGGCTAGATATTTAGTAATGGAATAATAGATCAAAGAGGAAAAAAATATCACCGACATCTATCCCAAAACACATGAATTGTTTTCTGAAAGTAAATAGTTTAAGTTGATGTATTATATCCTGCCTTGCCATTCATTGAAAAGTCTCCACCCAAATGATCTGAACGTGTGAGAGTCAGAAGAATGGGCCAGCAGGAAGCATGGGAACTTGGAGACAACCGGCTGCCTGGGATCTTTGGGGGCTGGTCCTGGAAGGGCTGGGCTTTGCTTGGGGCTGAGTGGCTTTCACTTTGGGGCTGGGCGGAGTTGAGGAGGGGTGAGGGTGATGGCCTAGTGGGAAGACCGAATGCTGCTGTTTCAGGCAAGGGCCCAGCCAACGGGGCTGCAGCGCACACTGCAGAGGCCGGAGGTCCCAGAGAGGAGCTGCGCCAGGAGCTGAGCTGTCCTGGTTTCGAGGTTTGGGGAGATTTCTTTATGGACCCAGAGAGAGGCCCCTTTGTGCCACTACAGCTCAGGTTTGCTCAGTCCTGGCTGCAAGTAGCAAAAACTGCTTTGTCTCCCACTGATGCCCGAGGACTAATACTACTACTACTGAGCATTCGCAGCCGTGAGCACGTGGTGGGGGACTCTGGTACTCAAAAAGCCCGAAGGCCCTGCTGCAGCCATTGAGCAGGGCCTATGGAAGCACTCGATGACAACCCTCAGTTATAAGATCCTCCTGGGATATCCAGGTAGAGCACTGAGCAGGACTTTTCTGTGCAACAAAAACTGACTGCTGGAATTAAAAGAGTTCAGCGTATTAACAAAGAGATCTACATTGGTGACCCAAAAGACACATGGAAGAAAAGTCTCAAACTCATGAGCATTAACCAGCATGAGCTGGAAATCGGGAAAGAAACGGGGGAGGGGGGTTACTGTCATTAGTCCTCTGCGCCTCATGTTAGCACACCCCAAAAGACAAAGTGGAACAGAGGGGTGGGATGCAGGTATGAATTACCAGGTAGGGAACCATGACCTTGATATCTGAAAGACTGAAACATGAAAGAAACAGATCCCCAATTCCTAGCCATTATTTTGTTTACTTTGAGGCTAAATGAAAACCCCAAACTTCTCCAACACACTGTCATCTAGAAAGAAAGTCACGGAAGTCAAAGATGAGACTCGTCCCCCAGCACTGGAAGCACATGAGAGACAGTGAGAGAGAGAATTCAGTGTCCAGCCACCCACATGCAAAGCATGTACTGTGGATGATTTTAGGAACCCTGAGAAAGAACCTGAATCAATGAAAACTCTTATTAGAAATATCTAGGTTGGGGGCCTCCCTGGTGGTACAATAGGTTAAGTCTCAGCACTATCAAGCTATCTGCAGCCACTGCAGCATGAGTTCGATCCCCAGCCAGGGAGCTTCCCACATGGCACAGCAGACCTCTCCTGCCTTGCCCACTGCTCCCCTCAGCAGTGTATTTCAGTGGATCCTCCTCTTCTTCTCCCCACTCTGTCTCTGGTGAAACCTCTCACCCCCCACACTCCTGGCCTACACCCCAGTTCTTGTATGCATATTTTTTTTTTTAAAGAAAATGTCTAGGTAGGAAGATGAAGAGGTGGATAGAATAAAATTTGCAGTGTGGCCACTGACAGTGTATGGTATGATAATCTGATAAAGATGTTAGATGTTAAATGTCATGATGACTCTTGAAACTGAAGAAATACGCTATAATGAAAAATTTCATGTCATCTGGTACTAACTGAAAATAATTGAGTGTGAACAAAGTCTTGGAGTTGAGAGGGGAGATAAAGGTGTCTCAAAGGGTTTCCACTTTGAGGCCTGGGGGATCCATAGGCTATAAAGCATCTTTCAAGGGGAGAGTTCCATGTTGATTTTTTTTTTTTATCCTACCTCATTAAAACAAGCAAACCGAGCAACCTTTGGGATGTGCAGCCTGTAACATTTCTCTACTCCACTCTCCCCTCGATAATGCTCAATAATCTTTTGATGTCAAAAGAAAATGTAATTTTAATTAGGATTGTTCGAAAACAGAACTACTTTAAGGCTTGAAAAGTGGGGCAAACTGAGGGAAAAAGGAGATAAAAACTTGACCAAGAGAGTAAAAATAAGGAAAAGATAAAAGAAATTAAAGTAAAATGTATAGTAATCAAAATAGAATGAATGTTATTATTTGATTCAGCGAATGACCGGATTCTGTTAGGGAAAAAAGCAAAGAAATTGAACTGTATGCTAAGCTAATGTAATAAACAAGAAAGAAAGTTTATAGAAGCAGGAAGGGCATCATTATTGGGGAAAAACTGGGAGGGAAAAGCTACTGTCAAAGTTGAATTTAAGGTCAAAAGTAGCAAAGAGCCTCGAGAGGAACTTGTATGTGATGACAGTGATGATTGAATGTGTGTGTAGAGAAGGCCATTTTCACTTGTCCTCTCAGCTGACAGGCAAGCATAGGTGTTTAACTAGGAAACACATAAAACCTAATTATAAAACAAACCAATACAAAGATTAGTTGACTTTTTAAAAGGTTCAGAATTTCAAAGGTCTAGTACACTAAAAATCAGCAAGCACATCTGATCACCTAATATGAATAAGCTTGATTTAATAAGAGATCTATTTATAACTTTGTGTCCTACAAGTTGATGATATAAACCAAGAGCTTCTGTTTCTCAGAAACTTTATGAACTTGATTCAGTACACGGTCACAAAGAAAACCCTAATGCATTTTTTAAAATGGTGACTTGAAAGATCATAAAGATGGCTAAAATGTTTACTCTTTGAAAATAATTCCTAGCTAAATCAAAAGAAGTTACCTAGACGATAGCAAAACATGTATTCCACAGCTATACCAAGAGCAAAGTGCTTGCCTTAAAACCACACAGAGGTCTGAAAAACATGGATTTAATAACTGAATGAAATGAAACAAAGAATGAAGGAAAAAATACTGACTCATTGAAAAAACCAATTAAACTTTTCCTGCTTAATAAAAACACAAGAGCAAACATGTACAAGAGGAAATCCTGAAAGGAGACTGCGCCCCAAATAATGAGTAGATACGTCTGCAACTAGAGATTGTATAATTGAAAAAAAGACTCCAGTTTTTGTTTATCTTGTATTAAGTCTAACCACTTCCTTCTAGAATAAATAAGGACAGGTGGGCAGTCTCATTCACAATACTGACAAAAATTGTAACAGCACATTAGGAGAAGTGTAAAGAAGGTATAGGACCTATTTAAGGAAAAATATCAAATCTTACTGGACCACATAAAGCAACAATCTAAATAAGAAATATACACCAACCCTGCTCAAAATTGTTTGGTTGGAATCAAGGGCATTAGTATAAACTGAAAAAATTTATACAAATGTGCGTGCGCATGCGCGCACACACACAAATACACACACGCTGATAATTGGAGAGAAATGTGTGCTTGTATGAGTACATGCCCTGTAGTACATACCCTGCTGTCTGCCGAGAAAGCCCAGAACTAGAGGCACCCACTAGCAGTGAGCACCCTGAAGCCGCTGAACCAAAGCCCTCAGATCTTGCTTTTTATTTTATTTTTTTAAAGATTTATTTATTTATGCATACAAGAGCTGGGGTGTAGGCCAGCGGTGTGGGGTGGTGAGAGGATTCGCCAGAGACAGAGTGGAGCACAGAACAGGCAGATCGACTGAAGTACACTGCTGAGGGGAGCAGCAGGCGAGACAGGAGAGGTCTGCTGAGCCATGTGGGAAGCTCCCTCACCAGGGATCGAACTCATGCTGCAGTGGCTGCCAGCAGCTTCATGGGCTGAGGCTTAACCCGTTGCACCATGGAATCCCAGATCTTGCTTTTTAACTATAATTCTCTATGAAAGAAACTGGAGTTCTTCAGACAAATGGTCAATTACAAAATTGAGCAAAATAAATAAATAAATAAAATGAACCTGAAATATATTCAAGTTCCACTAAGGAAGGGATGTGAGCCAACCCAGAGGAGCTCCTGGTGGTCAAAAGTGGACCAGTTTGAGCAACAAAATCATGATGCTGGATCATGAGACAAAACCCATAGAATGAAACTATCCACTCATGGACACAGGACCGTGCAGTAACAGAGCTCTTCCTTGCAGAAGAATTTGAATTAATAAATGGAAAGGGGATGAGGGCACTAGAGATCACCATTGGTGGCTGCAGAAATGACCTACCCACCGGATCCTGAAATTAGTGTGAGGGAAAGAGGATATTTGCATAGGCTTAAAGCATCTTCCTTTACGATATTAACTAGAAACAGAAATAAGAAAAATGGCAGCTGGACAATGGGTGAACCAGGCAGACAGTCTTGACCAAATCACAGCATCTCTACCAGTGAGAGAAATCATGTCCTTGGTATCTTTGTGACATTCTTGCCCAGGCTGTATGACCTCAACAGGTCAGGAGAAAACACCAGACAAACCATTTTTGGGGAAATATACAAATTCACTGACCAATACTCTTCACAAATGTCCTCTTCACAAAGGACAGGCGATGTCACAGACCAGAGCAGGGGGCTAAGGTGACACAGCAGCCATGTGCAGTGTGGGATCCGGGATTGGGTCTTGGACCATAGAAAGGACATGGGTGGGAAAACAGTGAAAACCAAATAAAACGTGCAGTTTAATAGTATCGTGTTTGTGCAGGAAGTAGACCCCAGGAAGCTGGACGATGGCGGGTCTGCGAGAACTCTGTATCATCACTGTGACTTTTCTGCAAGTTTAAACTTTCAGCGCACACACACAAGAAAAAGCATCCATGAGGGGAAAAGCAAAAAACTAAAACTAGTGAACTCTATACGGATTTTGTCACAGGGCAGGTAAAACTTATCAAAGAGGTTCTCTGAGGATTTAAGCATCTTCAATCTCTGTAATAAATACATCCTTAAATGAATACATGTATATAATTAGAGTAACCTATCTTCAACTAAAAGTAGGAGTAAAAGATATAAGAGCTCAAGTGGGAATAATAAAATTACAGCAGGATTAATCATAAATTGATTATGTCCATTTTTGGTTATATATCCATGGGGGAAGATCAGAGTATGTGGGGGTTACGAGCCAAATCTCTCTGAAGATAATCCCCAACAACTGAAAACCCCACAACTTGCAGTATAAGCTTTTTTTGTTGTTAAAAAAAAAAAAAAAGAACTGTCAAATTAATAACAAAAGAAAGTACCTATTGATTTTGGAGAGCAGAAATCACCATGGGTGGGGTGGTGGGCAGGGAGACACCTGGATTTAGGTAATCCTGGACTATTTCCAGGCTCTCTCAACCCCACACATATATAATTAATAAAACTGAAATTAAAGGGCCTCCCTGGTGGCGCAGTGGTTGAGCGCTGCCCTCCGGAGCTGTTGGCAGCTCACGATACGAGTTCAACACCCGGCCAGGGAGAACCCCACATGGTGCGGCAGACCTCTCCTGCCTCGCCCGCTGCTCCCCTCAGCAGTGTATTTCTGATCTGCCTGTTCTGCTCCCCACTCTGTCTCTGGTGAACGCTCTCGCCACCCCATGCCTCTGGCCTGTACCCCAGCTTGTATGTATAAATAAATAAATCTTTAAAAAAAAAACTGAAATTAAAAATTGAACTGTGAGTGGGAGATGATACATTGATGGAAACACATGACATTCAAGGACATTTGATAGGACGAGAGATGGGTCAGTAGCTGGAGGGGGATGAGGGTGAAGGAGGTGCTTTTTAAGATGTTTGCACGCTGCTGCTGGGAATGACTAGTATTTAGTATTGATTAGTATTTGGATGGCAAGAGGTGATACAGGAGAGAGAATGGCTATGTAAGAAGTGAAGAAATGAGGATGAACAAGAAAGAGGGCATGGGGTTTGGGCCGGGGGACCAGGGTGGGCATATGTCCAATGCAGTTTCTCCTATAGTCCATGTGAAACAAGCAGCAGAGAGACTGGGGAGGCTTGAGGAGAGAAGAGGGGTGACGCAGTCATGTTAATGAGAGCAGAAACACCAATTTCTTAGTGTAACACAGTAGGATTGTATTGTTTAATGAGCTTCTGCAACACAGGCATTCCTTTTAGGATTTTTGCACTGGTATTTACTGTAAGTTCAAGTCATAGGTTAAGGTCAGCTCTGCTTATTCTGGCTTCATAAAAATTATGTGCAAGCCTGCCCCTTGGCAAGTGCCCAGGCCTCGGGCCAGCAGTCAGCCACTTGCTTAAGGGCTGGGATCAACGCAGACACGGCCCTGTAATCAGGACACAGGCAGGGCATTCAGGATTCCTAAGTACCTGGCCCTTGGGCCAGCATCTAACACTTTGCGGGGCCTGCCCTGGGAGTCCCCCATTTAAAACATTCAGGAAATCAGATACAGCCTATAGATTTCAGGAGGGGGGAAAGCTTCTTTTCCTTTCTTTTTTTTTTAAAGATTTATTTATTTATGCATACAAGAGCTGGGTTGTAGGCCCGCGGCAGGGGGGTGAGAGGATTCACCAGAGACAGAGTGGGGAGCAGAACAGGTCAACTGACTGAAACACACTGCTGAGGGGAGCAGTAGGCAAGGCAGGAGAGGTCTGCTGCGCCATGTGGGAATCTCCCTGGCCGGGTGTCGAACTCGTGCTTCAGTGGCTGCCAATAGCTTCATAGACTGAAACTTAACTCCTTGTGCCACCAGGGAGGCCCAGAAACTTCCTTTTCAAGATGAGCCTGCACATTAAAATTTTCAAGCACTCAAGGAAAATAATGATAATAACAGTAATAACAGCAGTAATGCTAACAAAGTAAAAGCAAGGGAATTTGCTCCGAAGATCTAAAAATGCATTTTTTGAAAAAGAAAAATTCTGGAGTGGCTACAATTTAGGGGAGAATTGTATTGGGCTGTCAGAAAAGTCATGATGCATTTTTGCATAGAAACAGAAAAAAAAGTCATGGCTTTTCGACAACCCAATAAACCTGAAGATTCTTTTGGGGAATTTGAGTTGTAGAATTTGCTTTGAACAGAGCAAGGTAAGATTAAAATGTGAAAAGGGTTTAAAGAGTTTTGAAATGTTAATGGTTGAGAATTTTCCAGCCTTGAAGAGACTATAAATCCAGCAATATAAATAACTATAGATCCACATACAGAAATATTCTATTGAATCGGCAGAATCCCAAGATAAAGAGAAAATTGTAAAAGAAAAAGACATTGCCTACAAAGGCTTGACAAGTGACAGTAACACTCCCATTTATAGCAATAGCAGCCTAAATAGACTGAAGAAAATCTTCAAAATGCTAAGACACACAGCTTAAGTCTAGACATTTTATATCCTAATAACCACTATTCAAGAATGAGGGCAAAATAAAGGTATTTTCAGACATACAAAGACAGATCATTTGGCACCAATAAAGCTTCACTGAAAGAACTACCGTATAACTTCAGCAAGAAGGAATGTTAACTCAAAGAAGCAATGACAAAGAAAGAAGTAGGCACTATACGCATATGGACACTTAAGACTAGACTATGTAACAGCCACGAATGCTCTGGATTCAGAAAAGGAGATAGCAAGGGCAGCAGTGACAGAGCCTTAGAAAAGGTGGATTTCGAACGTGACCTGAATAGCAGACATCACCTATCTGAACGCAACAGAAACTGTTTTGTTTCAGGTGGAGAGAAGGTGAGAGAGACCATGTGTGAAGACTTAAATGGGGTTTTTGTTTTGTTTTGCTTTGCTTTATTCTTTTTTTTTTTTAAAGATTTATTTATGCATAGAAGCTAGGGTACAGGCCAGAGGTGTGGGGCGGTGAGAGGGTTCACCAGAGACAGAGTGGGGAGCAGAACAGGCAGACTGATAGAAATACACTGCTGAGGGGAGCAGCGGGCGAGGCAGGAGAGGTCTGCCGCACCATGTGGGAAGCTCCCTGGCTGGGCAGCAGGCAGCAGGATGGAGGCCAGAAGAGGCCCAAGGAGCAGAGAGACATGTGAAGGAGCTGCACTGGCCTGGACTGATTGAGACAGATGTAGCTGAGACCCGTGGGGAGGTGACAATGGCAACGTTGATCTTGATTTTGATTTTGCTCTTTTCCTCACAGTCTTGTCTGCTGTTTCTGACCCTTTTCTATGAGTCCCAGCCAAAAGGTGTTTTAGACTCGTGGCAGGCTTTCAGGCCTTGCTTTGGGCCAATCCCATTTGGGCGGGCTTTTGCCCATGAGGTCATGGGTAACTTTGGGTGCTTAGTTTAGAAACTATTATTCTTTGTCTTTTCTGTATTATTACACTAATTGTATTAAAGCTTCTTTTCCACTTAAGGTCTTATATGTTTTGTTTTGATGTGGCAGATGGCAGAACCTATTTAGAACGGGCAGGTTTGGGGGTCCTGGGGTGTCCCTCTCCCTGCCCTGTAACAGATTTGACGTCTAACTTGCGTTGCTGCTGCTGACAGCCCCACAGCGCAGCGCTTAATTGCTGCGCTACCAGGGAGGCCCCTTTGCTTTATTCTTAATAGGAAGGGAAGCTAGTCTCCTGGCAGAAAGGCACTGATTTAAGCAAGGTCATTGCTGACTTCTCGTAATGTCTCACTCAATACACTGAGTGAGTCACTGTGGACTGTCCATTTTATCTCCACTCCTTGGCAAAGGCCTTTTTACTCCTCTGCACTTTAGCAAAGGGCCAGAGTAACCTTCCAGTACCCCCCACCCCACTCTGCCAAGCAAGTGTTCCATCTGTTAGCCTGGGGGATGCCCATGATGTTTGGTTAGGTGGTTACAGTGGGGGAAAGTTTTTGCAGAGCAAGGTATGATCGGAATCCTTTTTTTTTTTTTTTGGTAAAAATAAATGACAAAAGAGCAACAACAAAATATCAGCACACATTTTTATAGCACTGGACTCTCTCATCTGAATGACTCCGTGTCCACAGTAGCCAACAGACTGACCTCAGTGGTCAGCCCTGCACCAGAGCCGGTTCTCTTAAAGATTCCAGGAAGGGGACATGTCCTCATGCTAAACCCAAGCTCCTTACCCTGCCATGGCTTTTTCCCCAAGTGTAATAGGGAGAAATTTTTTGTTCAGAAAACTCAAGAGATTTCAGGCAGGGTTTGTTTCAGTTATGGCTGGATCCAGGTGCTCACCCAAAGACTCCATTTCCCTCTCTGCTGGATTCGTCCCAACTTTCTGTTCGTGATAACAAAGGGGCCACTAGCAACTGGGGACATTCATCACTCTTTTAGCTGATTCCCCAGAAAATAAACTTTTTATCAAGCGCTTCAACCAAAGTCTCATAGATGTTTCTGAATGGCCTTTGGTCAGCTGCCCAGAGACGGGGTGGGGTGGGGAAGATGTCACTACTGTCTATAACTGAGCCACATGCCTTGCTGTTCTTTTCGAGGGGGAGAGCAATAGTTTTATAGAGGTAATTCACCCATTTAAAGTGTACGATTCGATAGTTTTTAGTATGTTCACACAGCTGTGTGTTCTTCCATCACCGAGACTACATTTAGAACAATTTCATCGCCCCAAAAGAAACTCCCGTTAACTGTCTCCACAAACATCACCCCCACCCCAGGAAAACACAAATGTATTTTCTATCTATGAATTTGCCTGTTCTGGACATTTCATATACAAGGAATCATAGAGCCTGGGGTCTTTAAGAACTGACATGTCACAGCTTTCAAGGTTCATTCATGTTGTTCCGTTACTGTGCCTCTTAGGGCCCTTACAGGATCTTAAATGGTCTGCTGGCTCCTGCTTACCTTTCTGTCCTCACAGTCTGTTGAGTTCCATGTGAAGCACAAGCTACTTAGACCATTTGTGTTTGGAGAAGGGCCAGAGGTGATGCAAACCTATGGATTTGGTTAAGAGAGAGGCTGAGCGAGCAATGCATTTGTTACTTCAGTGTTTCTCCAAAAAGTCATCCTTGATTGTTAAGTAAGCATTTTTAAAACTGCTTGCTTCTAGTGGAATTAGTAATTGTTTTACCTTTGGATAGTACAGGCCCCGGGCTGTCTGGAGTAACCCCTGTTGTAAAGCTCATCCCTCGTGTGCCCTCCCATCACAACCTTAAGATGCCCAGTTCTGGTTTGGAAGGCACTGTCACCACGTGGCTGTTTTCGTCTCTGCAGGAGAGTGAAGAGGAGCTCTACTCCTCCTGTCGCCAGCTGCGGAGGCGGCAAGAGGAGCTCAACAACCAGCTCTTTCTGTACGACACTCACCAGAACTTGCGCAATGCCAGCCGGGACGCTCTAGTCAAGGAGTTCACTGTCAATGAGAACCAGCTCCAGCTGTACCAGGAGAAGTGCAACCGGAGGTGAGCCAGCCGCCCCCAGCTGCAAGCTCTCTCGGTTTGGTTCCCCCAGGGCTGTCAGGTACTGGGGATCCAGGCTTTAGGAAACTGTCCACCTGCCCTCCTCCCCACGCCCGACCTTGAGAACTCCTTCAGCTGACCCCCTTGACTTCATTGTGTGTGAGCTCTGGCAGTGACTTAAGCATGCACCTCCCTAAACAGACCTGTCATCACTGGAAGGGCACGTGTAATGGGGTGTGGGGGTCAGCCTCAGCCAGGGGTGCCCAGTGTCCCACACTGTCCTCGGAGTCCAGCTCAGCAAAGAACGAGTCTCTGGTGGGGAACTGCTGCACTCCTTCCCACTGCGGCTCATGCAGTCCTGTCTGTAGCTGCAGAGTAGCAGCAACCCCAGTAGAGTGCCCGGCCAGGAAACGGAGACTCAGAGAGGCTGAATGTCTTGCCAGAAGCCTCCCTTTCTGACTCTCAGCCCCTGCACCTTTCAGCTACGCGAGACCTGCAAATGCTTGGACTGGGGCATGTCTGCTCCTGGCCTGCATGTCAGCCAAATAACTTCTGTGGGATCTGTCTTGTTGCAGGTTGAGAGAGAAGAGAGTCAGCAACAGCAAGTTTTACTCATGAAAGCTGGGGTACATATGCAAGTGCGTTGTGTGTGCGTGCATGTTTGCCCCTAGAATGGACTCTGTTCAGACCCTGGAACGTGCTCATCTGTGACGTCATCCTCTCCAAGCCTGCCAGCAAGACGACGTCGCTGAAGGGCCAGCTGTCCCAGTCAGAGTGGTTTCCTTCTCATTTCCTCATCTTGGACGATTTCTTAACTTATGTTCTTGATAGAGGATTTCCAAAACGTGCTCCTCGTTTTGGCCTCTCGTATTCCCAAACTTCACTGAATAAAAGCAGTGAAAATCTCAAGCAGTTAAACTTTCTGTGTACAACCTGTACAGCAAGCAGAATTCCTTTTCCAGCCTCAACTGACTTGCATTGCTACTGGGGTGGGGGTGGACATCTTGGGACCTCTCTGATACAAAGAGCCTATCAGAGAGACCCACTGAAGGCTCAGCCAGCTTCTTCCTCACCCCAATCCCGCCCTGTCGTGAGCTGGCTGCGCACCACCTCTGGGGAGACTCAGGGCCTGCAGCTCTCCAGAGACATGAGGTCATTTACCCATCAAATGAGGTGATCTAGGTTAGGTTCCACAGGGGAGTTTCTCGGAGTCTCCCAGTTTCCTGCAGAGCAAACCTTAGGAGGCTACAGAAAATCTCAGATGCAGCTATGCCTAGAGGAGATGTCTCCCCCACCCCACGCCAGCCCCCAGGACCAGATAATCTGCCTCTGCATCCTGAGATACAAACATGGTGTGGTTATTTATAAGGCTCTATAAGGCTGCGGGGAGCAGGCAGTAGAATTGCCATTTGCTGAGAGTGAAGGGGGAACTGACTTGGGGGGCAAAGACGCTCCTAGAGAAAGTCATGGAGGAAGAGAAAAGTCACATTTTTACTCGGACGGCAGTTGGGTTCCAGCAGCCCAGCCAGCCCTCCCAGAGCTGCCTTGACTGAGCACACTCATACTGCGAGAACACACACTAACCAGCCAGGTTCTGAGGTCAAGACCTGACCCCTGCATTCCACGAGTGTACTGGGCACCTCCATGCAACACACACTGGGGGTACAATGCTAACAAGTAAGGGGGTTCCTGTCTTTTGGAACACAACACTCCCATGTGCTTCTAGAAGAAATGCATGTGACACTCACAGAGCCAGGGCTGTAGGGGTCAGCTGCCTGGTCAAGGCGGGGCTGTTATCCTGAGACATTGCTTAATTCCTCCTCAAATTGGAGCTGCTGTTCTGTTTGGCTGCCAGCAACTGGGCAGCAATATTCTTGATGGCAGCAGATGTTCAGAGCAACATTCAAGAAAGGCTAGATTTCAAAGGCACGGAGCTGAATCTGCAGGGAAGGAGTTTTTCAGACTGTAGCCACTGCCCCATTGGCTGTGTGCCAGATAGCCACTGGAGCCTAATTATTGCAATTCTACCCCCAGTCCCTTCTGGCCCCATCAGTACCTCTACACAGAAAAGCTCGGATTTTGCTGTCATTACCTCTGTTTTTGGTTCAGGGGTGAGTAAAAGACATAAACCTGCCACTTCACTATTTCAAAGCCAAAGAGTTAAGACTTGGATCCCCTTCCGGTAGGAAAAGGGCTTTTACTACATTGTCCAATTGAGAAGTGATGGCACAGAAGGCAGAAGCTAAGCATATTTTCAGCCACTACCCTGTAATATTAATACACAGCCACACCTCTATAGAGCAAGACAGGATTGGGAGGAGGAGGGCTATACTAAAATGATGCTGGAAGAGCTCTCTCCCAAAAACCATCTCCTTGTAGGTGCTATAGGGACTTGAACCCACCATTAGAGGCTATTTACTTTGGCTTCTACATTCTTCCTCGATAGGATAACATGTTGGTGTAATTCACAGTGAGTGAAAGGATTCTCTCAGGAAAAACACAGAGAAGGAAAGCGAAGGGCATGAGTGACATTATTGCTCTTCCCAGAGTGGGTCCAGAGGCCACCTCACCTGAGTATAAGATCTCAGGTGCAACTGTGGTTTACCTTTCCTGTCATAAGTACAGTCAATTCAGATTAAGCAGAATGGTGACAGGAACATTCCGAAAGGTGACAGCAACTTTAATGGAGTCAAAACTGTGTATGTCCTACCTTGTGTGTGTTCACTGTTTCCCTAAGTATATTATTGACAATAGTCATTACAGGGAAGCATAAAGGAGGGAGCCTGGTTAGACCATTTGAGTTTGAGAAATTTAGGTTATACAGAGTTAAGTAATTATTGTAAAACTTGAGCTCTAATGGGCACAGTGCAGAGGGGCACAAATACCCTGATCAAATACCCAGATTTGATCTCAGAGTCCTTTTGTGAAGGACTAGATCATAGACTGGTACACAGTAGAACACATTTGGTGACTTGTTGCTGTATTAAGAAGGCAGCCAGCAACATAATCTGCTAATGTATATCCATTGGACTGAGCTAAATACAACCTAAACTTAAGCCACCAACACCAGTGGTCTCGAAATGGATCACCCGTCCTCTGGCCGTCCACTATAACTTACAGCGAGTGCACAGACTAGTCTTAAGGATCAGTTTTCAGATCCTCACCTCCCTAGTCTTACTGCAGAGCAAGACTCCAGGTGTCAGAATCAGGATGTGTGTGTTTGGAAAGTGAAAGCAACCTAAGAGCAGGCTACAAATGCTTTTATGGTTGTAAAGTTTCCATTTTTTACTTTCAACCACACTGTGGAAACCCTCAAGATTTTGGAATATTTTAGCATGCAGTTATAAGCGAGATGGAAGCACTGTATTATCCTGCTATCACAGAGTCCTTTCTGTTCCTGTCTGCATACCTATGTAGACAGAATCACTGACTTCCCTACATAAAATTGAAAAGGGAGATTTGAATAGGTGTTATCTGGCCTATTCTAACAAAGATTGTGTTAAGCTACTCAGAGATGAAATAATTGGGGGAGAAGCCATCTTCTCATTAAGTGATATGTTGCCAAAGCAACTTTACTGTTTATAATTTACTTAAATTTGTATTGTGCTTATTGATCTCACCCAGTCCAGAAGGAAATTTTAACTGTGTAGCCACCTCATGATTATAGAATATTATAAAATTTTGTTACAGGCATGCAGCTAATATAAAAGTCAAAAATAATTAGGCTGAATTTTTGAGGGGGAAGGGGAATAAAAATCCACACTCAAGGAAAAAAGGAAAAATTTGGTATTGCTTACCATTAAGAATTGCTTTGTTCATGTTATTTTTTGAAAGGGTAGTGTCTGTTAAATAACTACTGTATATCTGGAGCCTCTTGGATAAATGTACAGAGGAATATAATGATTTAATTGAAGATGCAGTATCTATAATATGCCAACACTTACATCCTCTGTGACTATTTATGATGAAAAATTTCAAACATCAATTTAGAAACATGCATGAGGATGCCAGGTTTTTAAAATTTGCTGTGAAAATTGCTGAGCATAAAAATTGTAAGATTGCTGGTCTAGGGCCACTAAATGTTGCCTTACTTGTATTTGGAAGAAGGAAGGATTGCTAAAGGGGTCTTAGTCTTTTTAACTTATACAAAGAATATAACTTAACTTTCAACTTAGGTGACATCTGACTTTCCGGAGACAACCTTAAAAGCTATTTTGTAACCAACAGAAAGTTAATGATTAGATTAAAAAACACAGAGAATTACAAAACTGGCAAATGAATATTATGCTGTGATTTGTTGCAAGCTTTTTATTTTCAAAGTATTTTCTTCTTGAAAAGGCATATTCCTGAGACATTCTGATGCTCAGAAATGTCCACATTTCTTATTTTTCAATAGGCTTTAAAAAGTTGCATTTGTAAACTTGTGTTTCATTATTAAAGCTTAACTTATTTTTTACGCAAATAATGTGTTCTTGTGTGTATTTAGCAATTCATGTGAATGAGTCATACAAGTGTTGGTTATTGTTAAGTGGCTGTCTCATATTTTAATAAAATAAACATTTGGTCTGAAAGAATACAGCAATTTTCCCACAACTTTTAAAATGCTGCTTATTCTTTTAATTCCACTTAAAACAAGAAAGACATACTTCAGCCAGGGGATCTATATAGTTAAAATTCTTTTTTTTTAATGTATTTTCTCAAAGCCCAGTCAGGACCAGATGGCTCTACAAGTAACTTTGATCAAACTTTAAAGAAAATGTATGCTCATTTTAGTCAAACTATTCCAAGACACTGAAGAAGAGGGAATGCTTCCTAAAACATTTCAGGATGCCAACAATACCCTAATCAAAACCAGGCAAGGAAATAACTTACTATAGACCAGAATATATAGATGCAAAAAATCTCAACAAAATACTAGCAGATCAAATTCAGAATACATTATAAGGTCCATTTACCATGACCAAGTAGGACTTTTTCCAGGGATGCAACAATGGTTTAACATACAAAAGTTAATGTAATACATTAATCAGAGCATGGATAAAAATCACATGATAGTATCAATAAAGAGTAGGCACCTCATAAAATCGAACACCCGTTTATGATAAAACCTTAACAAAGAATAGAAAGAGCTTACCTTAACATAAGAATGGACATATATAACAGCCTAGAGCCAATAATAAACAACGAAAAACTGAAAGCCTCTCCTTCAAGTAACAAAGCAAGTATGTCAGGGCCTCCCCGGTGGCGCAGCGGTTAAGCGCTGCACTGTGAGCTGTTGGCAGCGGCAACGCGAGTTCGACACCCGGCCAGAGAGAATCCCACATGGCGTGGCAGACCTCTCCTGCCTTGCCCGCTGCTCCCCTTGGCAGTGTATTTCTGATCTGCCTGTTCTGCTCCTCGCTCTGTCTCTGGTGAACCCTCTCGCCGCCCCACGCCTCTGGCCTGTACCCCAACTTGTATGTATAAATAAAAAATAAATCTTTAAAAAAAAACAAAGCAAGTATGTCCACTGTCATCACTTCTACTTAATATAATATTAGAAGTTTTAACTAGAGCAATCAGACAACAGGAAATAAATCAAAGTTGGAAAAGAAGTGAAATTATAATTATTTATAGATGATACCACATATAGAAAACTTTGAAGACATCTAAATAAAGTGACAGAATACCAAATTAACACACAAAAGTCTGTCACATTTTTACATACAAAAACAAGATAAAAATTAATGAAGTAATTAATTTATAATTGTATTAAAAAGAATTAAATATCTAGGAATTAATTTAAGCAAGGAATAAGGAATGTGTGTAATGCAAATTCTATACAGAGATGTAAAGGAATGAAGAGAATATAGTTAAAATGACCATTTTACCAAAGGCGATATATAGATTTAATGTTACTCCCATTAAAATGCCAATGATATTCTCCAAGAGAAATAAAACAAAAAAAATGCTATTTATAGACCCATAAAATGCCTTGGATAGCTACAGTAATCTTGAGAAAAAAGAAAACTGCGGGTATCATATCACCTGATTTTAAACTATATTATTTAATTATAGTAAACTATAAAGTAACAATAATGAAAACAATATAGTAATGGAATAAAAATAGACACATGGATCAATGGGACAGAATTTAAAGTCCAGAAATAAATCCATGCATATACCAATAGGGAACCATAACCATACAATGGAGAAAGAGTCGTTAACAAAGGTGCTGGAAAAACAGGATGGCTGTATAAAAAGGAATGAGTTAGATCATTCTCTAACTCCATAGACAAAAATAAGACAAAATGTATTAAAGACTTAGATGTAAGACCCAAAACTCTAAAATACATAGAAGAAAGCATAGGTGATATGTTTCATGACATCAGCAGCAGAGATGTCTTTGGGGACTAAACACCTCAGCAAGGAAAATAAAAGCAAAAAGAAACAACTGGGATTACCTAAAATTAAAAGGCATTTTACAAAGCAAAGGAAACTATCATCAAAATGAAAAGACATTCCACTGAACATAAGAAGATATTCATACTATTGTACAGCTAACAGGGATTTAATACACAAGTTATACAAAGAAATCATCCAACTTAACAACAACAACAAAACAAAAACAAAACAAGAAACCTGATTAAAGAATGGGCAGCAGATATGAACAATTTCCCAGAGAGGATATACAGAAGATCTACAAATACATGAAAAAGATGATCATAACCTCTTCTAATAAAAGAAATACAAATCAAAACCAAAATGAGATATCATCCAACAACACCTATGAGAATAGCATACATAAAAAAAATACTTCCATGTTCCCAACTTCAAATTATACTACAAAGCAATAGTAATCAAAACAGTATGGTAATGAAATAAAACCAGACAACACAGATCAATGGAATAGAGAATCTAGAAATAAAAGCTACACTTATATGGACTGTTAATCAATGACAGAGGAGCCAAGAATATACAATGGAGAAAGGGAAGTAGTCTTCTCAACACAACTCAAAATGGATCAAAGACTTGTATATAAGATCAGAAACTAAAATTCATAGAAGAAAATACAGGCAAAACACTCCATGACATAGGCTTTAGGGATGTTTTTAGGGACTTGAACACAACAGCCAGGGAAATGAAAGCAAAAATAAACTTAACTGGGACTATATCAAACTAAAAGCCTTCTGCACAGTGAAATAAACTGTCATTATAACAAAAAGACACCCTACTGAATGGGAAAAATTATTGCACACCTTAAATCTGACAAGGAGCTAATATCCAAATGTATGAAATCTACAAATAACTCATGCAACACACCTCAAAAAATAGAAAAGCTAAATAGACACTTCAGCAAAGAAGACATACAGAAGGCCAACAGACCTATGGAAAAAATGCTCATCACCACATCATCAGGGGAATGCAAATCAAAACCACAATAAGATATTACCTCACACCTCTGAGAATGCCTTTATAATAAAATGATAAACAATACATGTTGTTGAGAGTGTGGAGAAAAAGGAACTTTTATACAGCGTTGGTGGGAATGTAGAGTGGTCCAAACACTATGGAAAACGATATGGAGAGATCTTAAAACACTAAAAAATAGATCTGCCATATGATCCAGAAATCCTTCATGTTGGTGTGTGTCCCAAGAATACAAAAACATTAATTCGAAGGTATATATTCACCCCTATGTTCATTGCAGCATTATTTACAATAGTCAAGCAATGTAGGCAACCTAAGTCCCCATCAACAGTTGAGTGGATAAAGAAGATGTGGTATGCAAGCTAAAAAATTAACACTTAAAAGCTGATTATAGAACTGAAGAATCTAGAAGTGGAAGGAAGGAGGGGTGAGGACAAAATGGGAATGGAGCACGATGGACTCTGGTGGTGGACAGGTGCTTTTACAGGTGCTTTGGTGGAGGGTGCACTATGGAAATAACACCTGAGTGGGAGGGTCCTCTACTCCAAAAATACAAACAATGTTGTAAACCAACTTTACCTCAATTAAAAATGAAAAGCATGTAAAAATCACACTAATATTTTTAAATAAAAAAGTAAAATGTATACCAGAAAAATAATGTTACAGTGCAAAGTACTTCAATAAAATTTTAAAAGATATGGTATAGATACACAGGTGACTACTGCTCAGTGATAAAATAAAAAGATGAAATTTTGCCATTTGTAACAATATAGTTCAAACTGGAAGGGATGGTGCTAAGTGAAATAAGTCAGAAGGAGAAAGTATTAAAAGGGCTAAAATACAGGATTATTTCCACCCGTATGTGGAATATGAAGAACAAAGTAAAGGAACAGTCACAACCAAACCAAAATATGTAGAAATGAGGCTACTGGGGGTAGGGGAATTGGCAGCAAAGTGGGGAGGGGGCTCAATGGACTTTGGTGGAGGAGGATTATTGGTGCATTGGTGGTGGGTGTGGTGTGAATTTATATCCTTAAAACATAAGTAGTGCTCTAAATCAGTGTTACCACCCCTCACTCTGTGTGCATGTATACATATACATATATATGTGTATATATGTATGTACATAGGTATCTAGAGGAACCCCCCAAATCCAACAACATGTGTTGGAGGGAATGTGGAAAAGAGGAATCCTAATACTTTGTTGGTGGAATATAAATTGGTGCAGCCATTTTGGAAAGCAATCTCGAACTATCTTAAAAAACTAAAAATGGAAATACCATATGATCCAGTAATCCCATATTTGGGTATCTAGCCAAAGAATACAAAATCATCAATTTGAAAGATTATATGCTCTACAGTTTACTGTGGCAGTATTTACAACAGCTAATACATGGAGGCAACCGAAGTGTCCACTGATAGAAGACTGGAGAAAAAAGATGTGGTATATATCACTCACAGTGGAATGCTATTCAGATACAAGGAAAGATGAAATGTTATTTATAGCAAGATGGAAGGAACTGAGGGGTTATGTGAAGCAAAGCCAGAAAGATCAGAATAAATAGTGGGTGATTTTGTATACATGCATAGTATAAGGAAACAAAAAGTACTAACTGACAAAGCAAAATAATTATAAAGTGGACACTGATACCTCATTTGAGGGTTCTGAGGTCAAGAGGGAGAGAGAAGGGGTCAAAAAGGTATTACAAATGGGTTTTTCTATGTAATTACATTTTCTCTAGGTTACTGGTCTATCTTTATGAAGAACACTCTATGTAGAAACACAAGTTTATATGAAATTAATACATGACTGCTCTTCAATTTGTCAGTCTTTGGAAGAAAGCAATGTACTTAACTAAGGGATGGGGCATGCCAGAATTGTCAGTCACCATGTTTTCTTGTCCACAATCCCAGGTGCCCAGGGAACCGTATTATGTGTCCTCTAACTGTCCCAACCCTTAGCTACAGATGACTGGGGTAGTCACCCTGGCGCACAAACTTAAGAACAGCCTATGACAAACCTCTGCATCAGAAGAGGAATGAAAAGTAATGAAGGATACCAAAAGATCATTAAAAAAACAGGCAGTCATAAGCCTCAAACATAAAGATGTGTCAAAAATTAATTCAATTTATTAGTTACTGAGGGAACCAACAAAATGTTACAATTGGTTTAGAGGAAGAACCAGTGAATAGTACATATATAGGCTATCAGCTGTCCAGATGATCTAATTCTGTATTTTTCACGGTCTCAGTAGTTTAGGTAGATCTTGTCCATACACACACAAATGTGCCCTGTGGAGGTTCAACTGGGCATTTTGGACATTGACCAGTCTGTCTCTGCTAAGCAAATTTATTTCATCATTATTGAACATAAAATCTGACTCCTGCCTTATTTCACCATATTCAACACACATACAAATCAAGTCCAGGTAGATCACAGATCAAAAGGTAAATGATAAAACAGTAATTTTTCTAGCAATATTCACAAGCTTGGAGAAAAATTGCTTCAACAAAAACCCAAAGCATTAAAGCTTAAAAGATGACTAAAAACACTGGTCAACAAATTTTTACAAAAGTCATGTTACTGAAATAAAATTAGTCATTTCCTATCAATTTGTATGTGCTCAACATGAATATGACAGTCAAATTCTAATTATGGGTCTAGTTTTTTTTGTAATCTGCAATAAATGGATGTTCACATCACAAAATGCATGCCAATAGTAATAGGCCTACGGTTAATATCTGTAAAAAATCAAGTCATAGACTACGTCTTAGATTTCTTCGCTTGTCTCTTATACAGCTGTTCAGGAATTGAATAAATGGAAGACGGTTTCCATTGTGCAAAAGCACAGCCTTAAGATTCAGTTTTGAAGAGTCCAGAAATAGTCTCCATTCTTTTGGGTCATGAATGATTTCTAAGGCATTCATGAGGCCCTCAATATCAGAACAGAATACCAGAGTATTTTCCTTTCTGAAGAAAGGCTCCAACTGCTGGAAGCACTTTTGATATAAAGTAATTGTGACATCTTCTTCTAGAAGATTCCATTGTTGGAGTCTTGATCCTAGCAATTCTGCCTTGTTATTGGATAAGTCCAAATCATGAACCAGGTCATTTAGTTCTTCCTGTGTTAGTCTGTGTGGGGTTGATGATGCACCACAGTGAAAATCTGGATCACTGCATGCTGATGGAACAGGAGAACAGGTCGGCTCATTCTTGTCCTCATCAGATGAATCAGGAAAATATTCTGCTGGAGGTTCTGGAATAGGAAGTCCCTCACCATGTGGAACTGGTCTCAATGCAGATGGAAAATTTGGGTAGGCTATTCTCGACTTCTTTTGCTTTGTTAATCCGCCGGAAAGAGAAGGAACCAAGCAGAAGTAACAGTCTTTTCATGCGGTTACATGGCTCTTTCCACATCACGGGGACAGCAAACGGCATTGAGGGTCTTTTGCCATTTAACCACTGTGAAAGCTGTGTTGTACATGGAGCACAGCATATATGCAGGGCCCAAGGCTTGTCTTGGTCACCAACCTTGCATCTGAAGCAAAGATGATAAGACTTCTTCACTTGAGAAGTGATAAGTTTCTTCTGGTTGGCAAATGTCACTTCCTCACAAATAGAGCAGAAATTGTCCACACTATTAACGCACTTTCGAGGCATTACTGTTCTGTATTGTGCCTAAAGGGATAAAATAATACCAGTTCTATGGAACAGTAGCTTAAACTGTCTCACACACACAAAGTCTGAAATATTTTCAATGCTCAATCTTTCCGACAGGGCTTTATATAGTGCACTGCTGACATCAGCTTCCTTCAGCAGCTGCCTGGCAGTAGTATTACATTGCATCAGAAAATGATGCAATCAATTCTGGATGATGTGTGCCATGATGGTATTATGCAATGTGATGCAATATTACATCATTCTAGGCTGATTGAGGATGTTGTTGAAGTCCTACTGGATAAATTTACACAGTGAAACATATAAAATGAATTATATGAAATATCTTCAAAATGAGAACTAATAAAAATTTTCAGGGTTCTATTCATGTTCAGTACACCAAGATACTACAGATTAGGGCCTTTTTAAGTCAGTAACGATCTCACTGTTGACCAGTGTAATTAGACTCTATCAACACAGCACAACAGGTCTTGAACAAAAGATAGAAAAGTGAAAAAGCAAACCACAGTGTGTAAGAAGATGTTTACAATAACGTATTTAACCAAGAACCTCAGTCAGAATATGACTCCACATACAGCGGTGACAAATGACTGAACTGTGACAATGGGGAAGAATCTACAAGCCCAGTGAAAGAAGACAGACACAGAGCAAAGGAAACCACGGAAACATAGCAGTTAGAAGGACATATGGGAAATGTAGGATATTTGCAAGATGGAATAGTGTAAGGAGGTGAGATGAAAGGTGGGGAGGGGCACATATGTGAATGTGGACACGTTTAAGCAATATTATTTGAGAACAGCAAAATGCAGCAGTGAAACAAATTATACACATTTGAGGAACTACACACACAACAGTATTATATACTCGTCACTGCTCTCTTCTCTTGCTTCTTCTCCTGCATCTCAGGGGCTTCCCTTTTTCTCTGGGGCTTGCTCTTTTTCTGGGGTTTGCTTTTTCTTTGGGGCTTGCTACCCCCACCTTGCTCCGACCCTATTTTAATACAAGTCCAAATTTCCTGCCACAATGAAAACTATTTCTAAAATATATTTTAGGTTAAGAGATTAATTTTTGGTTAAAAAACCAGAAATTAGAACTTTAAGTTCATTCATTCTAAAAAAGTGAAAATAATGCACTAAATGTTTAAATCAGGGGCCTCCCTAGTGGTGCAACAGGTTAAGTGGCAGCACTATGAAGCTATCCAGAGCCACTGCAGCATGAGTTCAATACCCAGCCAGGGAGCTTCCCACATGGCACAGCAGACCTCTCCTGTCTCACCCACTGCTCCCCCCTGCAATACATTTCAGTCAATCTGCCTGTTCTGCTCCCCACTCTGTCTCTGGTGAATAATCTCAAACTGCCCCCCCCCCAACACACACCTCTAGCCTATATCCCAGGTTGTATGCATAAATAAAATAAATCTTTAAAAAAGAAGAAGAAAAAAACTGGAAAAAAAAGTTTAAATCAGAAGCTAAAAGGAAACCTCAAAAGAAAACTGAAATTAATATAAAAGAAATACACGAAGCAGAGAACTAAAGTCTAAGAGAATTGATAAAATTGCTCCTTGAAAAAGACTAATAAAACGAGTTAATGAAAGGGAAGTCCACACTCAACTATTTTAAGACATCTGGGAACCAAGACAAAATAGGCAGCATTATATTAAAATGATGAAATGTCCAAGAATCTCTAGAAATCTGAACCATCCAATCATAATCAAAGAAACAGAAATTGTGATCAGTGATCTGTCCCCAGCTGGCATCAGTTCCATATGATTTAATGGGCAACTTCAACCAATTTATATTAGAGACAATATTTTTGTTGTATTAAAAGGCACATGACATCTTTCTGTTAAATTTCTAGGTGTGCAGTACGGTATTGTTAACAATAAACACAATGCGGTACAGTATGTCTTCAGAAATTTTTTGTCTTGCATGACTGAAACTCGGCACCTGTTGAACAATTCCTCATTTCCCCTGGCAACCACCATTTGACTCTGTGCTTCCATGAGTTTGCAACTTTAGATACTTCATAGAAGAGGATCGTGCAGTGTTTGTGCTCTGTAATTGGCTTATTTCACTTAGTGTAACATCCTCAAGTTTCACGCACCTTGTAGCATACAACTAGATTTCCTTTTATATGTTTTTTTTCTTTTAAAGATTTATTTATTTATTTATGGGGAGAAGAATTAGGATGTTGTCCAGAGCTGTGGGGGGTGGGGGAAAATGAGAGGATTCACCAGAGACAGAGTGGATAGCAGAACAGGCAGATCTACTGAAATACACTGCTGAGGGGAGCAGCAGGCAAGACAGGAGAGGTCTGCTGCGCCATGTGGGTCGGCTCCCTGGCCAGAGATCAAACTCAAGCTGTGTCAGTGATAGTACTGAGACTAACCCCTATGCCAGCAGGGAGGACGCCTTTTTTATGGTTGAATAGTATGCTGGGGATGCACAGATGGCTCCACATATGCAAATTAATCAATGTAACATACCACATTAACAAAAGGAAAGTTTGAAAAAATCATATGATCATATCAGTAGATGCAGAGAAAGCATTTGACAAGATTCAACACCCATTTATGGTTAAAAACTTAACCATAAGGAACACAAGGAACATACCTCAACATAATGAAGGCGATAACAGACAAATCCAAAGCTAACAACATACTCAATGGTGAAAAACAGAGAGCTTTTCCTCTACATCAACTTAAAGACAAAGATGTCCACTGTCACCACTGCTATTCAACATAGAATTGAAAGTCCTAGTCAGGGCCCTGGTGGCACAATGGTTTAGGTCTCAGCCTATGAAGCTATCCACAGCCACTGAAGCACAAGTTCGATCCCCGGCCAGCGAGATTCCCACATGGCACAGCAGACCTCTCCTGCCTCGCCTGCTGCTCCCCTCAGCAGTGTACATCAGTGGATCTGCCTGTTCTGCATCCTACTCTGTCTCTGGTGAATCCTCTCACCACCCCACACCTCTGGCCTACACCCCAGTTCTTCTTTGCATAAATAAATAAAAATCTTTAAAAAATAAAAAAAAGTCCTAGTCAGAGGAATAAAGGTGAGAAAAAGAAATAAAGGGAGTTCAAATTGGATAAGAAATAGTAAAACTTTCATTACTTGAAGACAATATATATAGAAACCCCTAAAGACTCTACAAAAAAACTATTAGAAGCAATAAATCAGCAAAGGGGCAGGTTAGAGTATCAATATACAGAAATCTGTTGTGTTTATATATACACAAACAATGATCTAGAAGTGAAAGAAATCAAGAAAACAGTAACACTTACAATTGCATCAAAAATTAGGAACAAACTTAATATAGGAAGCAAAGACCTATACAGCAAAAAACTGTAAGACTTTGTTAAAAGAATTAGAAGATACAAAAGTAATGCAAATATATTCCATGCTCAAGAGTTGGAAAAAATCAGCACTGTCAAAAGGCCATTTTACTCAAAGCAATGTATATGAATAGATATATAATGCATTGCCTATCAAAATTTCTATGGCATACACCAACAAAATAGTATAAATATGGCTAAAATTCATATAGAACCGCGAAAGACCTTGAATAGACAAAGAAATCCTGAAAGAACGGAGGTATTATTCTCCTCAACTTGCAACTGTACTGCAAACTTACAGTAGTTAAAACAGTATGGTCTTGGAATAAAAATAGACACACAGATCAATGGAATGGATCTGAAAGCCCAAAAATAAACGTATACTACTATGGACAATTAATTTATGACAAAGACGCCAACAGCATACAATGGAAAAAGTAAAATCACTTAAAAAAAAGTGCTGGGAAAATTAGACAGCCACATGCAAAAGAATGAAATTAGACTACTAAGTCACACCATGTTCAAAAATTAACTCAAATTGGATCAAAGACTTGGTTGTGAGAACCTGAAACTATGAAATACATACATGAAACAGTCTAAGACATTGGCTTCAGTGATGTCTTTTGGGACTTAACCACAAGGGAAACAAGCAAAATAAATGAAATTGGTTATATCAAGCTATAAAGCTTCTGTACAGAAAAACAAACTGTCAGTGTGATAAGTAGATATCCTACTAAATGGGAAAAATATCTTTGCATGTCACACCTCTGACAAAGGGTTAATATCCAAAATACTATGTTGTATGAAGAACTCATACAACTCAACAGCAAAAAACAACATAATCAAAAAATGGGGCAGGGCCTCCCTGGTGGTGCAATGGGTTAAGTCTCAGCACTATGAAGCTACCCGCAGCCACTGCAGCACAAGTTTGATCCCCAGCCAGGGAGCTTCCCACATTGCACAGCAGACCTCTCCTGCCTTGCCCGCTGCTCCCCTCAGCAGTGTACTTCAGTAGCTCTGCCTGTTCTGCTCCCCATTCTGTTGCTGGTGAATCCTCTCACCGCCCCCACCTCTGGCCTACACCCTAGCTCTTTTATGCATAAATAAATCTTTTTTTAAAAATGGGGCAGAAAATGTGGAGAGACACTTCTCCAAGAAGACATACAAATGATCAACAGGCACGCTAAAAATGTTCAATGTCACTTATTATTAGAATCAAAAGCACAATGAGATATCACCTCACACCTGAGAGAATAACCCTTAACAATAAGACTGGAAAAACAAGGTACTGGCGAGAGTGTGAGATAAAGGAACCCTCTACACTGTTGGTGGGGATGTAAACTGGTCCAACCTCTATAAAAACAGCATAAAGCATCTCAAAATATTAAAAATAGATCTGCCATATGATCCAGGAATTCCATTTCTCAGTATTTAATCTAATATGAAAACACTAACTTAAAGAGATATAATCATTCCTTCAATGCAGCATTTTTTATAAAAGCCAATGTATAGAAATAATCTAAGAGCCCAACAACAGAGGAATGGAAGAATATGTGGTATAGATACACACTGGAATACTACACAGCTATAAAGAAGGATAAAATCTTTAGGTCCATGAATAGACTTTGAGGAACTCATGCTAAATGAAGTCAGAAGGAGAAAGATGAATACTTTATTATTTCACTTATACATGGAATATAAAGAAACTAAACAAAGTAATAGACAAAACCAAACCAAAACAAACTGGAATTTGACCACAGAACTTAGGTTGCCAAGAGTGGGGTGGATAGAACAAAGGGTAGAGGGAGTTCAATGTACTGTGGTGGAGGGTACTTTTGGTGGTGGGTGTGAACAGGTGTGAACTTGTGCTCCTGAAAGATATACAATGTTGTAAGCCAATATCACCTCAATGAAAAATATTTATCCATGTATGTTATATGTATATATACATGTATTTGTAGGTATATATACATGTATATGCACACACACATAGGTGTATGACTATGTAATTTATATGAGCAGAAACCCAAAGGTCTAACAACTGTCTCACAAAATGCTGTCTTTAGTAGCAAACAGAAGTATAAATTTAAAAAATACATGTCTTTTTTACTTATCATATTGGCAAAAATATAATGTGAGGAAGTTCTGGTAATGGTGGGAGGGTAACTTTGTACAATGTGGTACACACACACGTCCCCGCTCTCTCCCTCACATCAGCCATGTTGATCTAGTAGGGGCAGCTATGGGTCTTTCTCCTGGCCGATGGGTGTAGGAAAAAATCACTGAGCTGGTTCTCAGGAAAGTTTTTTTGTTTGTTTGTTTGTTTTTAAAGAACAGAAGCAGTGGGCATTTTTTCTTGACCTCATTTATGTTTCTTTTCACCTGTAATGATGCCTACAGCTGCAAGTGTAGCCCCCTTCTTGGGACTACAAGGTGAGAATCATAAAAATTCAGGCCAAACAGTGGAAATGCAGAGCCAGCTCCCTGATATCACCATCAAGTTGCACCATCCCAGACCAGCTACATGAGAACAAGAAACCCCATGTTTCTTTAAGTTACTTTGAGGTGATTTTTCCCCCCCAAAGGAGAAGCTGAATTACTTCAGGTAGTGCAGATGGCTGTTTAAATTTTGAGAAAATGAAGAGTTAAACATTTATGATGCATTTTGCAAATACTTTTGCACTTAGGCTGCTGTATTTACTTATCCACTACTCATTCAACTATATTCTCTGATATAGTTGTATCAAATTTCTAATTCCACTTCTAGATTCATTTGCCTCTATATCCAAGGAGATGTGTACAGGAGCCATGATGACTTGCTATTTGCTAAAGTGGCAAAGTGAAAACAAATAGAATAAGCGTCAATAGAAAAAAGTTAAATCAATGGTGGCACTTACATGGTGAAATACTATGCAGTGGTTAAAAGGGAATTAGGTGTATCTATCTTTTTTTTTTTTAAAGATTTATTTATTTATACATACAAGCTGGGGTACAGGCCAGAGGCGCGGGGCGGCGAGAGAGTTCACCAGAGACAGAGAGGGAAGCAGAACAGGCAGATCAGAAATACACTGCTGAGGGGAGCAGCGGGCAAGGCAGGAGAGGTCTGCCACACCATGTGGGATTCTCCCCGGCCAGGCGTCGAACCCGCATCACGAGCTGTCGACAGCTCCACAGCGCAGCGCTCAACTGCTGCGCCACCAGGGAGGCCCCAGGTGTATCTATCTTGCTTGATGGTTAGAAATAAAACACATTCCATGCCGGGCCTCCCTGGTGGTGCAGCGGTTGAGCACTGCGCTGTGGAGCTGTCGGCAGCGTCAGCGCGAGTTCGATGCACGGCTGGGGAGAATCCCACATGGTGCAGCAGACCTCTCCTGCCTCGCCCGCTGCTCCCCTCAGCAGTTTATTTCTGATCTGCCTATTCTGCTCCCCACTCTCCCTACTCTGTCTCTGGTGAACCCTCTCGCTGCCCCATGCCTCTGGCCTGTACCCCAGCTTGTATGTATAAATAAATAAATCTTTAAAAACAAAACAAAACAAACAAACAAAAAAACACATTCCATGCCATCATTGTGTCGAAAAGATACCCAAATCTAGCTGGGAGCCTCCAAACCCAGGTCTCTCCTTGACGCCAGTTGCAGCCCAGCTTGTGTGCCCAGGGTAGGCAGCAGTTATGTGGTCTGGGAATGAGAGCTCCAACGCGTGGACTTTACCCTTGGAGATGGACACATCATGCTGATGGCTTTGAGAGACTGGCAGGGAGGAGAGAAAGAGAGGCAGTGTAACCAGATGCAGGTGGACAATGTGAGTTAGGAAAGTCCTGATATGGCACAGGTAGTGGAGGGCTTCCTGTACCTTCTTGAGCAGCCTGGGGTTGGGGCATGGTGAGCAGTGGCACCTGGTTTAAATGCCTCCGTTCCCACAGGGCTCACCAGGGCACAATGTGCCTCACTGTTTCCTAAGTATGAGGCAGTAGGATTACTAAGCTAATAACCGTAACATCAACAAGGACAATGCATTGTCTGATGGCCAGTTACAAGAATTAGCTATGCTCAGGTAGTGCAGATGGCTGTTTAAATTTTGAGAAAATGAAGAGTTAACATTTATGATGCATTTTGCAAATACTTTTGGACTTAGGCTGCTGTATTTACTTATTCACTGAAATATCACGTTCCACTTGAATTCACTGAAATGTTCTTATTGCTTGGATACTGTAGTAGTCTGTAAAATAGTTTATTTTACTGCATACACAAGGTTGATATTGGAATTCTTTCAAGTGCATCATTGTGCTGCATAATTTGTAGCAATATTTACTGAAATATTTATTTTTCTACATGCACAAAGGCTCTTGGCAGAGGAATTTATTCAAATGTATTATAGCTTGCTAGATGGCTTTACCAAGTTTTACTGATATTTGTTTTATTTTGCATATACTGTAGAGGGATTCCTTCAAATATATTGTATTCTGTGGCTTTCTTTCTTAGTTATTAGCATTCAATGAAACACAATGACAGTGTCATAGCACCTTATCTGCCACCAGCAAATGTGTTTTGCTGTTAGCTACATAAAATGTTCACTGGCAAGCACATACAAAGCTTTCTTGAGCTGGGTAATTTTATACTGTTATTTCAGTGTTACTGGAATATTGCTGCCTATGCAAAAGTTACGATTTCCTACTATATTATATCACACATACAAAAATGGTACTTTCCCCCTCTGAGCCACTTCACAACAATGTCTAATACATGTATTATGGAAAAATATTTCATTCATGATATAGCTGTCATATTTTATGTATAAAGGGTGACTGTTCAATATAATATACAAAATGACTCACTCGAGAGTGCAAGGGTCACTAATTTTATTAGGATGGGCCTACAGGCACCAACTAGGAGATCGGGGGCAAACTAGGGTATTGAGTCACATATTCTATACCTGTACCCCACCCCCCACATAGGGATGTACACACTTTATAAGCTACTATCTATTTAGTGAGACACACATGAAGCAGAAGGAAATGCAGGGTAGGAGGTGATTGCCTGAGGCAAGACTCACACGCTAGCCCTACTTACAGTGCAATGCACAATGACAAGAATTTGGGGCATATAGGTGAGAGGGTTCTGCAGTGTTTGGACTTTGTACAAGGCGACTGTGTTTATGCATTGTTCAGTCGCTTTTAATACCGAAAGAAAGTATTCCAGGTATATAGAATTCAGGCCCTGGGCAATGTATCATTTTGGGTTAGCTTCTACCCCAGTGTTGTTTAAACCAAGACACGCCATTGTGAGTGTACTTAAATACATCAGAGATGTAAAGCAGAGACAGACAGGTAACCCTTTTTCCTCTAGCACGACCTAATCTACTCTGCAACTTCCAAAACCTAAACCAACCAACCAACCAAACCAAAACAACAACAGCAACAACAAAAAACTTCTCCATTTTCAGCTTACAGCTCAAAACATTGCACTAGGGTATTTAAAACTATGGTGAACAAACTGGCACCTGCTTTAGAGCAACAAATCAATGAAATGTTTTCATTGCTACCGTTGCTACCTGAACATCCAGTTCTTCTCTAACTCCAGTCTTACCTTGCTAACTGCTTACTGAGCAGTCCACTTGAACACCTCCAGCCCCACTAGCACATCCGGAATCTCTTTCTATACACCCCCAGCTCCCTCTCCAAACCCTCCTGCCTCTCTTGGGGGAGTAAGGCCTCTGTGCACACTGCTTTGAGGTTACCAAAGGCCTCCATGCCACTTCGTCCACACAAGCCTTCCCGTGACATGAGTTACCTCTACTTCCCAGATGAGATTGGGCTTGCACAAAGTTACCTGTAAATAAGAGATGGGCCCCACCTTATGTAGTACCCGCAGGGGCACAAGCCCTTGAGCACCTAAGGGCCATGACTACCCACACAGAAGAATTCTTCTCCATTATTTGGGTCAAGAATCTGAAGCCTACCCTGTGTTTAGACAGACTTCTGCTCTGCAGTACTCTGAAAAAACTTGGCCTTTTGTGGGAAAATTTAAACATCTGTGGGTATTTCTACAAGTTGGACATGTAGAATTATTTCACTACTTTGGCAGAGTTTTATGAGGACTGTGGCCCATACCCAGAAATGTATAAGAGACTGCAGGGAGGCAAAGAGGATTCAGCCATGAGTGATGCTTGGGCTCTGATCTCAAGATACTGATTTAGAATGCAACCTGAGGAGAGGAGATTACGTATTCACTACGACCAATGTCAGCACCTAATGTCAGGTGCAAAAGCAAATCAGCTACTCTTGGAGGACGTCCTATGGGTTTTTTAGGGCCCTACCATGCTATACTCCTTATTTTAAATAATGGGATGTCAGTAAATTAATCTGCCTATACACACACAGTCACAGAGTAAAATAATGCTTTGCTTGTTGATGTAACTAATGAGTTTGCGCAGCAAAAGCCATGGTGTACAGTTACAAGCTTCTCCCAACAAATAAAATCCAATCATTTACTTTAATTGCAAATGCAAACTAGGTGACATTTGACCTTGAATACCGTCATGCAAAAATGATAAAGCCACCTCAGATGTAGTAAAGAGTTTGGTGTCTGGATTCAAGGTAAGCTGGTTCAAATCCACTTTGTCACTTGATATCTGATGACTTTGGGTGACCTTGGGCAAGATGCTAGACTTTTTTGTCATTCATAAGCTGGAAATAAATGTCCATCTTAAAGTCATTGGGCAAACTAAATGGACTTAAGATATACAGTGACTTACACATAATAAACTCTCAACAAATAGTAGCAATTAACTATTAAAAATGATTGACTAAGTTAATGAGGGTGACAGGTTAATAGCCATCATTATCCCAGTGCTTGACAAAGTCTCCTATAAAACTACTTGATGATAAGTTAGTAGGAGGTTTGTAACTGCCCCAGAAACACAGCAAACCATTCTTTAAAAAGCATTTCAGATCCATATTAATTATAGAGAAATTAGCTCCTAGGCATGGTTAGGAGCAAAAATGATGTATCCTCATAACAAAATTTTAAAATATATATTGGTAAGATAGCATTTTACTTTTAGATCTGTAATAAGTCTCCCCTGGAGAACTGCAGCAAACGACATCTAGGATGATTCCCAGAATTAATATCCCACATATGAGTAATAAACTTTATAATTGCATGCTTCAACTAGTCTGTTAAACATAAACCTTGTAAATTTCTGCAGATAGACACCTTGGTGGCTGAAAGACCAGCCCAGGTCACCTTGCTAGGTGTAGTGTGCTAGATTTGGTCTCTGTCACTAGTACTTAAGTTCTGTGATAAAGGTCTGTTTCCTGAAGTCTTTCCAACAGTGTTGGGGAAACTGGCAACACAAGCAAAAGAATGAAACGCGATCACTAAAACATTATATACAAAAGTCTAATCAGAATGGATTAAAGACTTGGATGTAAGATCTGAAATTATTACATACATACAAGGAAACAGGTCATATTCTCCATGTTGTCAGTCTTAGAGATGTGTTTGGGGACTCGACTCCAAAAACAAGGGGAACAAAAGCAAAAATAAACAAATGAGACTACATCAAGCTAAAAAGCTTGTGCACTGCAAAAGAAAATATCATGAAAATCAAAAGACAGCCTACTCAATGGGAGAAGATATTTGCACATCGTTCATCAGACAAGGGGTTAATATCCAAGCTATTTAAAGAATTCATATATCTTAACATCAAAAACCAAACAACCCTAGCAAAAAATGTGCAGAAGATATGAACATACACTCCCCAAAGCCCTACAGGTGACCACAGGCATAGGAAGAAATGCCCAGCATAATTTGTTATGGGGAAAGGCAAACCAAAAAGACAATGAAGAATCATCCTGCACTTGTGAATGGCCTGTATAAAAAAAAAGTAGAAACAGCAAGTCTTGGTGAGGGTGAAGAGGGTGGTGAGGAGAAAAAGGAGCCCTCTACTCTGTTGGTGGAAATGTAAATTGGTAGCCACTTGGGAAAAGAGCATGACAGTATCTCCACAAAATAAGCATTAAACTAGTGTTATGACCCAGTAATTTCAGTTCTTGCATCAAATAATATGAAAACAGGAATCTGAAAGACTACATGGACCCCTATGTTCATGTCCCCACTATTGCAGGTGAATGCTATGTGAGACGTGGAGGCAAGTGCGGTGTCCGATGCTGATGAGGTCTATCCACACAAGGCTATGAAAAGGATGAAATCTTGCCATTTGCATCAACATGGATGGGACTTGGAGAGATGATGCAAAGTGAAACAAATCAGATGGAGAAAGACAAGCGGATGATCTCACTCCTAGAGGGGATATAAAGAAAGAAATGAACAACTCTTGGACCGTGACAAGGAAGCGCGGTGAGCATGGAAGACAGGGTAGAGGGGCCAGTGGACCATGGTGGAAGGTCACTGGTACTTTGGTGGTTTGTGTGGACTGGAATCACGTATTTGAAGATTTGTGAACCTGTCTTCCTAAAATGTACAGCGTTGTAATACAGGGGTTCATGTAGCCTTTCAAATTACTGTTTTCATATTCTTTGGATAGATGCCAAGAACTGGAATTGCTGGATCATATACTACTAGTTCAATGTTTAATCTTTTGAGATATTGCCATGCTGTTTTCCAAGTGGACCAATTTACCTTTCCACCAACAGTGTAGAACCATGCTACCTTAAAAAAAATTCTAAACTAAAAAAAAAAGTATCTTTCTTGGTATGTGTGAGTTCTAAGATACAAAATGGTTCTACTGTGTGAATACGCACAGCTCAGAGATGTGGTCTGATTGGCTGCCATTTTGGTTTGATTTTCAATGCAAGTGACTACTTTTCTGCTAAAAGTTCAGGTAGCCAGGCCCAACTGGATGGGTCACAAAAGCAGTACTTTGGCCAAAGGAAGGGGGTTCTGGGTGGATTGTGGAAGTCAGCACCAACAGGTGCTGTCAGCGTGTCTGTCAATAAACAACAGTTGAGGCTGCAGACAGCACCTGAATCTAATGTCTTTTCATGAGCCCACCTCCCCCATCACACATTCAGTGAGGGATGCAAAGCACCTGTGACAGCAAAGCCGTGCCAGGGGAATTCAGCCTCCAGGCAAGGCAGCTCCAGCCTGGCAGCATTCCTCTCCTCATTGGAAGATAAGAAACACCTGGATTGGAGAGCCCAGGAAGACCTGAGTCAGAACCGCCAGGGATCTGGAAGCTGCATGTATTTCTTTTTTTTAAGTGGTAACATAAAAGTCATTGGTTCTGATCCTGCCCTTCCTCAGGTTACTTGTTCTGCCAAAGGACAGACCCCTGAGGTCCCCCCTCTGTCGTGTGCACGATGTCCCTCCCCTTAAGTCTGTATTTCCTTTTTTCCCCCTCAATAAAATTGTATATATTAAAGGTACATGACATGATGATTTGACAAACATACTGAAATGACTACTACAGTCAGGCTAAGTAACATACCTCCTCCGGTGATTTCTTGTGCTGGGAGCACCCGAACTAAGTCCAGAAAGTGAATCCACAGCAGGAGGACCCTAGTTAATAATCCTGTCCTGAGCACAGGAGGCAGAATTTCTAACTCGGGTCTCCAGTGTTATTTTCAGCTCTGCTGGGAGTCCCAGGTCTATAGCATCATCTGACCGAGTTATCAGTACTGTAATGTGAGATAAAACCACCAGATAAATGCAAGCACTCCTTCAACAAACATTTTGGGAGAGTTAATGAGGCGGTTCAGTGTTCTCTGCAAATGGAAGCTGACATGGTCCCTGCCTTCACCAGAGGTCAGATTCGGGGGAATAAATCACTTCATGTAGTCATTTTCTTATTGAACACGAGAGTTTGAAGGAGAGGGCGTAAAGATCTCTCTGGCCCAAGTCTCCATGATTTTAGAAAAGGAAATTAACCAGATTTGGAAGGAGAACGCTAGCAAATGTGCAGGGTGGGGGGGTGGTTAAAGGAGCTCCCGCTTTGTAAAGCCCAGGGCACACAGTTGGGGGGCAGGGAGTGCATTAGACAGCACGGGTGTGTTCACCCATTTCCAATTTATGGAGAAAACTCCAACTCTAAGAACTTTAAATCACAAAAGAAAATGTACTGAGACTCACAGGGTGGAGTTGGCCAAGGCAGCGTGGCAGAGTCCAAAAGATGTCGGCCGGGATCTCCTCTCTCCTTCTCTCAGCTCCTCTGTGAACAACCCACAGCTGGAGCCAGGAGCCCAAAGAGGAATATCAGCGCAGGTCTCTGCTTCGGTGGGAGAGTCTGTGGCAGCCCCAAACACTGGTTCTCCTGGTGAGGCACCCCTGGCAGAAAGACCTGGCCCCCAATTCTCCAGCAAAGGATGAAAAATTTGAGGAGAGGACAGCCCACCTTGCGATTAGCCCACCTCGGCACAACGCCGCGGCCAGGAGGACGGCCGTCTCTGATTGGCCAGGGCTTGCACATGGAGGTCTGCCCTGGGAGTGGGTGGGGCCGGGTTTCTCTCACCCAGAAGGGGCCTGGGTGTCATTCTGTAACAGGGATGTTAGCAAATGCGGACTGTTAGTGCAGGGGGCCAAGGCCAGCTCACAGGGACCCTTAGTGCCAGCACCGCTGACTAGTGGGGCTGGGAGTAGGGTTCTGCAGGTTACTTCACCCAGTCTGTAAGGCTCCGTGAGCTTCTGGGGATGTAGAAAACATACAAGGAGGAAATGCCATACAACAATTATTAGTAAACTGATTGACTCTAAGACAACAATACTGGCTTTGATATGATCACCCTGTTAAGTGATTTAGGGGGGAAAAAAAACCTTTTCTTGAAAAGAACCCTTAGCTTACTCTGCAGGCTGAAGAAACACCTAAGTATTAGTTTAGATAACTTGATGCTCAGTTTAACCATTTGGCCCTCTCGTAACAGCTGTCCATCATGTGCTGCCTCTGTCACCCATGACCTGAATGGCACTAAGGATGGGTGTGCCTGGTCCCTCTTCCTTTCTGCAGAGGTGGCAATTCAGGCATCACCTTTGCATTCCTGACAGGGCTTGACCCCATGGTGTGATCCACCAACAGGGTGAGGGAGCACCCTGGGGTGGCACCGCTAGGTGACTTATGCGCAGGTGTCTAGGAGACCCACCCGATGCACAAGCCTGAGTACTGTTTTATAGCTTTACACAGATTCAATCCAAGGTGGAGGCAGGTGAGGGCAGCAGGAAACCGTAAAACTAATGGAATTCCTTAAGTGGAGTACCTCCTGAACCTCGAAGGGGGAGGGAAGACAACCAGTTTTCAGCTAAGTCATGGAGGGAGTACAAATTCCCCCTCTACCTCCCTCTCCCGATCTTTGAACATCTTCCAGCATTGAACCTTTAATATTCCCACCAGAACGATGTCATGACCTGATGAGGCTTCATCTAGTCTCTGTTTAGTTGACACAGATTGGCTATTTCCTCCAGTCTTCAGCAAACAAGAAATAAGAAATTATGTGTAACCTTTGTCCCCTGCATGTGTCAACTGAGGGGAAACTGGGATCAAAAAGATGATGCCAGATTACTGGCATGAGAAATGCAGTGAATAAGAAGAAAAGGAATCCTGCAAGAATATGATATTGTGAATATGCTTCCCGGGGGGAGATGCCGCGGTCATTGGATATATGGTTCTGGAGCTGAAACTAATATTTAGTATTATAGATTTGGGGTAGAGATGAAAATTAAAGCCAGGGACAAGATCACTTAGAAAGAAAGTGGTATTGGGAGAGAGACTCGTGGTGAACACTGAAGAAATGTACCATTTAAAATGGGGGGTGGAGGGCCTCCCTGGTGGTGCAGGGGTTAAAGTCTCAGTGCTATCAAGCTAATGACAGCCACGGAGGCATGAGTTCGATTCCCAGCCAGGGAGCTGACCCACATGGCGCAGCAGACCGTTCCTGTTTCACCCACTGCTCCCCTCAGCAGTGTATTTCAGTAGATCTGCTTGTTCTGCTCCCCATTCTGTCTCTGGTGAATCCCCTTACCCTTTGCACCTCTGGCCTACACCCCAACGTGCATAAATAAATAAAAATAATCTTTAAAAATAAATCTTTTGGCGCACATTAATAAAACAGGCAACAACAAATGTTGGTGAGGATGTGGAGAAAAAGGAACTCTCCTACACTGCTGGCAGGAATGAAAATTGATCCAACCACTATGGAAAGCTGTATGGCGTTTCCTCAAACTGCTAGAAATGGAACTTCCATATGACCCAGCAATACCACTACTGGGAATATACCCAAAAGACACAAAAACACTAATCCGAAAGGATACATGCACCCGCATGTTCATTGCAGCACTGTTTACAATAGCTAAGGTATGGAAACAACCCAGATGCCCAAAAATAGATGACTGGATCAAGAAGATGTGGTACATATACACAATGGAATACTATTCAGCATTCAAAAAAGACAAACACATGCAATTCACAGCAACATGGATGGACCTAGAGGGGATCATGATCAGTGAAATAAGCCAGAAAGAAAGAG
>PVIJ01012721.1:0-48344 GCA_004024925.1 Scalopus aquaticus
TCTCTCCTCTCTTCTCCCCCCCCCCACTGAATTCTCTGGATTACTTTCTTTTATAGAATATTGATTGCAACAGCCTTCTGATAGTGTCTGCTTATCAAATTAGATCCCACTGACCATGACAAGAGTAGTTGTAAGGTGAAATTAACCTTAAATTCAATGATTTTCCAAAGACTTGGAGAACTGTGCTACTCACTAATGTCTCCAAAACCCCAATTCATCACTCCAGGAAACAAACTGGTAAATCTTGCTCCCAGTTCCATTTCCCTGTTCTACCTCAGTAAAAGTATAAACTCAGATGGCTCCACAGCATCTAGCGTTCCAACTATGCCACCTCTAGTCCAGCTTACAAATACCTGCCAAATCCTACCCTTCTGAATTTTCTGCAAAGAATTAACTACTCAATTATGGACCCTATAATTACATTTGGTCAACAGCTTGGTGATAGAAGGGGAAGACAGGAGATTTTAGAAAGTGAATGTTCCTCATTATGTAGTTTTTTACTTTGCTTTCAGTCACAAAGGAATAAGAGCTAAGTAAAACCAAACTGCAATCAACTAGGAAGAATACACAGAGACAGTGACTTGACATATCTTGGCCACTCATAAAGTGAATTGAATTCAATAGCTCTTGGGTCAGGAAATATAAATAACAACTGAAGCAGGAGTTTTCAGACATGGAAAAATATTTTTTTCTGTAAGCCTTTGACCTTGACCTTGCTCTCCAAAGACCCCAGAGGTTTGTTTCATTTCTGGACATCTGATAGCCACTGATAAGTGTATTCTGTATTTATCTGTCCCGTGTTCAGCTTCTTTGGTCACCTGGATTTAACTCCTAGATTCTAAACTGTGCCTGCATTTTTATATGTTGACTTACTCTCCTTTTTAATCTGATTTCAACCTAAAGATTTTCCTTTTTTAATCTGTGTTCACCTACTTTCATCCAGTACATGTGCACTTTTGGATTCTATTTCCAGACATATCCCTGCTCTAGGCAGGGGCCTTGTGACTAAAAATATAACTAATATTAAAATGTATTTGCTTTCTTGAATATATAATAGCTAATGAATTGAAAGAGTATAAGGAGGAAGGCATCCTTCAATTAATCATTTCTGTAGACAGTCAACAAATGATATAAGCATAGTCAATCAAGAGTTAAATATAAAAAACTTGATAAATTATAACTAATTATTCATTTTTATTATCTAGGCATTTCCATTTCTTTGTTTATTCCTATTATCTACCTTTTTACCATTTCACTAAAGCAAAACATTGACATTTTTTAAACTAATGTCTAAAACGAGATTTAGAATTTGTGAATTTCAGTAATTTGTGCACCACTGTCAAATCAAGAGTCAGTACCCTCTGAAGAAAAAATTTTAATCTAGTTGACTTAAAAATATTTAGAGATTTTTAAATTTTAAAATACTTAAAGTTGTTTGAGGTTTTCAGGGTATAATGAGGAGAAAACATATTCCCAACTTTTTCTGAAAAGGAGAGGGGGATTAATTTAGTGATGCCAGTAACTAAAGCATTTCTTTAAACTAGCATAATTTCCTTTTGGATAATGTGTACACTATAATAGCCACTCACCCAATTTTATCCATTACATGTGTTATTGTTTCTGGATGTGTTTATGAGCTACCTGCTTCAGAGACTATTTAAAATTCAGTGGGATAATAATCGAAATCAATTTCATCTTCTGACATTTTAGCATCCCACTGCAATGACAGGAATACAGAGCATGGCAAAAAAATAAAAATGAGGCTATCATTTATACTTATGTTTTAATCTTATATCTTAAATCTATTCTTGTATCTTGAATCAGTTCTTTCTTATAGTTTAAGCTATTTGAGTACGGCTGCTTTGTTAAGAAAGATTTTTTTCCAGGCTTCCTTTTTCAGTTGCTTTCCAAAGGTGCAAAAATAATCCTGTCACAACAGAGAAGAAGAGCTTATAAAGATGCTTTAAAAACCTTATCACCAGGAAACAGTGCACAGTGTATCGTATAATATAGTGTCTTAAAATACTTCTGCTTACCTCCTCATTGATGCTGCTACAATATTTACATAACACTGCTAACTAATTCTTCATTATGTAGGTTATTTATCCTTTCTCTTGGAGACTGTCTTCCCAGCACATTTAATATTATTGAATTGAGGCATTGTTTTATTCTACCTACTGTTTAGCTGCAGTGTATCTCTTCTCAATTCTAGGGCTGCACTGGTGGGTCAGGATTCATGTTTACTGCTCCCTGGGGTAAGAAATGAAAGAGTAGGAGGAGATCTGTGGCAGCACCGAGTCTTGGCTAGCCATCAAGTCAAGTTGTTTATGTCTTCAGGATGGGTTATTTCAGAACCAGAAAAAAATAAAAAAGGAAAAAATAAAATAAAGGAACTGTTTTGGTTCAGAGAAATAGTTGTCCTGGGAGTAAAAAGTAAAAGTAGGAACTAATATTTTAGAAAATACTTTAGCAGAAAGACATTTTTAGTGCAAGATCTTTCAGAGGCTTGGGAAAATTATTTGAAGCATTAAATATTTTCAAGACTTTCTATGTTGAATACATTTTTAAACCCTAGGCTAGATGTTTCCGTTAACATTTCATGTTGAAGAGTTAATTCAAATCAGAAAAAAATATATCAGATTTCCCAGTGACTGAAGAGCACTCTAAGGCATACAGCATGTAACATACTTGGCTCTACCTAGTTTCAACCTGAAGGTCAATCCAGATGGACAAGGTCCTTGAGTTCCCTCTTTAACACTTCAACACTCTGTTAAACCTGGTTTCCCATTAATCTTCTTGCACTTGTGTCTAACATTAAAGCACAGTGCCTCAGGCAGAGATCACCTAGCTTCCAACACAGTTGTCGGTCGCACTCCACAAATAAGTCACCTCATCAAGCATCAACCAACAATGCCTTGGCTCATACCCACACTCTAATCTCCTGGAGCTTAAATACACAGCTCCTCAAACACACTCCTCTTCTAGCAGCTAGGGAAATGAAACCTAGAGGTGACTTCCAAGCTACATTTTTCCATATGATTTCTACAATTCCCTAAGCAACCCCAAAGGCAGAACACTACAGTTATAGAGTTGCTAAGCTGCTTGAGATTTGCTAGAAAGAAAAAAAAATGTCCAGGTTAACTTTTTTTTCCCTCAGCTGAAACAATACCTCTAAAATTTTAGAGGTTCTATAAACCTGTAGAATGTTCTTTATGTACTAAACCTGGTTGTGTGTATATATACAACATCTACAACTTTCTTCTCACCAAGTGAAACAATGAAATCAGTATCAGTCTACAAGTAAATGCAGTAGTCCTTCCAATTAAACCCATACAGTCATTTAATGGGTAAATTAGGTCTCTTAATATATCTAATCAAACATACTATATATAAACTAATAGGTGTGTATGTATATATGAATATACATATATACGTATGTATATATGTATATATCTTAGTAGAGTAAAACAAAACAAAAAACAAAGTATGGAACAACTAGAAATCTGACACTGAAATATCGGGCTTTCACCAAGTAGCCTCTCAATGATGACATGAGTTAATTATAATTTCCTTGTACTAAAGAGAAAAACTGCCTCAGAGAAAGCAATGATGTCCCAAGGCTACACAATCTATAAATGAGCTCTGATTCCATTCTCCTAACTCCCATCCCAGTGATTTCCACTACTTGATGCTGAACTCTTCACTTGAAAATTTAATCATAAGGAATACTACATCATTAGTCTACAAACATGTTTTGGTTCTACTTTGTAAAACTTGCTGAGTACAAAATGCAGACTTCTGTCAAGCTGCATAACCTTGGACAGGTTAAGGTAAGTTTTGATCCTTTAAAATAGTCTGATTAAAAATCTTAATCAAAATATGAGACCAAGAATTTGAAAAGCAAAAGTACATTTTCAAGCTCATGGTAAGTTCTGTTCTCACCAAGAATATTTTTGGATGATTTATAACGAGAAATTTTCAAATGACTTATAACAATAAAGGACTTGAGTGTACTTAGTAACTGTATATAAGCATATTTTAGACCATTTTTGAGAGGATGAACATGATTTAAAATGGTTTATACTAATTTCTGCCTGATGTAGAAGACTTAAAACAGATGCATTAAGAGATTTAATGAACTTCACAAGGATAAAAAAAAAAACAGAGAACTTTCTTTAATGCTGAATTTTAACTCTCATACAACATTAGTTTAAGAGTACATTAATGAGCTTTAAAAGAAATCTACGTAGATTTAATGTGTTCAGGGTCTTATTTTTTTGTCTTTTCAAAATGGAAAGAGATTATGTGTCTCACATGAAATTTTTTTGAACTGTAAATAAGAAGTCATTACTATGATACTGCATGTAACTGTACATATTATACTAAGTATGTTTGGTAGGTATCAAATAATTTTGACATAGTCCCACCAATTTACATATAATACATTAGTTTAACTTCTGGACCAAAGAGCCACATGCCAAAAGTGCTATTTGGCAACAGGAAATAACTGAATGATTACTAATCTGTAAAAAGTGAAATTAAAACGGCTAATATTTTGGAAGAGTGGATCCATCTCTGGAACTTCAGACTCGTATGTGATTTGAGAATAACCATAAATTAAAATATGTTTTATCCTTTCTCTAGAAAACCCAGAGGGTATTTGTTGGCATTTTCTCTATGTTAAGCAAGTAGCCATTGATCACAAAGAAAGAGCAAGATTAGAGAAGAGGGGGAGGACAGAGTATTACTGATTTTTTTCAAATATAAGGTAAATAATCTCAACTGTTCTAATTAGCAAGTAGATTATTTAATCACTTCCCTTTTATTGGCCTCATTCTAAATACTGACTTCTTGGCTATCTGAGCAAACCCAACCTTCAGGACTTCTGAACACTTTGGGTTTCAATTATTTTTAGTTTAAAACTCCTCTTCACCATTTTTGCATGCTGGCAACTTGGTACAGATACAACCTATACTTTCTGCATAATCCAATAAAAATAGTTTATATGTGTTTAAAGTGCTTTATACATCTTAATAGTCTTACCAACACATATAAGCTTCCAAGTCTAGAAAAATATTTAGAAAGTTTATGTAACTAATACAAGTAACACTTCACAGCAGTCCTAAATCCAGAACTCTGTATCCCAATGGGTAAGAACCCTGGTATAAGTGTATGCAGTGATAGTAAGTAAGTTTAAGTAAATCTAGTAAATAAGTATACTAAATCTTTGTGAACTGTGGGAAGACAAAAAGGGAAAAAAAATGTACAAATGGCTTAGAATTATGAAATGTTCCTAAAATTGGCTGCTACCTTCCAGGAAACAAATTCCTGAAGAGCTTAAAGGTTACCATACTCCCATGGTCTTTTGGATAACAAACTAAGTCCAGGTCCATTTTATTACTATAATAAAAATATGCATTGCTGAAAAAATGAAATAAAATTAAGATGGCAAAATAAATGTGAAGTTATTTCCATAGAGAATATGATTTTTAATGGTGAAATATTACAGTGAAGTGACAGATATAGATTAATATAGAGTATGGCTTTTTATGACAAAGTGCACTCAAGTACATGTGTTCGCTCCTGTGCAAGCACTCTCTCTCTCTTTCTCTCTCTCCCCCCTCTTTCTCCCCCACCCCACCCCACTCCACTGAAACCCCATCATTCCTCCCTCCTATTTTTCCCTAGGAGCACAGAACTGATTACCATAATTCACATTTCATAGCTACAAATATCACTGGACTGTGAAAGGGACAAAAGGCAACTTGATTCATCTATAAAAGAGAACAAGCACAAAAAAGAGAGAAGAAAGGGGGAGGGAGGTAACCAACAAGAAAAACTAAAGAGTACCTAAGATGCGTAAGAATGATTTCTATAAGGTCAACAAGCAGAATGCAGTGAAGCTTGCCAAAAATGCCAGACTAGCAAAATAGGGTTTTGAAGTTATGTTTACAAACAAGTTGTTTCGGCGTACCATTTTTATAACACATGACAAGGAAAAATCCCTATCAATCAACTTTTATTTCCTTCATCTTCTTGTCAAAGACAGTAAAAAAAAGAGTAATAAGCAAAAATATAAATAATAGCAAAAATAATGTTGGTGAGAGAAAATTAATGCCAAACATGTGAACACTGTAAGAGAGAAATTCTTTCCCTACATTCTTTCCTCAAATGACTTTATATTTTTTGACCCAGATGAATTATATCCTAGGTGATAAAAGAAACTTCAAACAAAATTCCTGTGCCACTGAGCTATTTCCTGACACTGTCAATAACCAAAAAGTACATCAAAATACTAAAGAAGGAAAAAACTACTGTCAAAATTTCTCTTCAAACAGAAGATTCCATAATACACTGGAGAATTTTAATACCCATAAAAATTTTAGAAATTTTTATTAAAATATGGTTTACGAACAGTTAGAAACAAATGACCAAGAGGAATTAACATGGGCCCACTAAACACACATAATGCATGCCTAATTTCATTTATATGGTGACAGATTAAGCCCATTAATACATTAGGTGATTTCTAAGCACATATTTTAATTTAGGTAAATTATCAATAGGATACAGTTTTGGATGAAAATTTATGGATAAGAAAAATGATTCAAATCCATTATAATTTGCTAATAGCTTCAATGGTTACACTAAAAATATTTTTTACATAATATGGAAGGACATTTCTAGTGGAGTAAGATTTTGTCAAGGTTCAAATGTATCTAAGAAAAATGTCATATAAGACTTGATTGAGCAGAGAAACAAAGTAGTGACTGAAGATGATGAGAAACATACCTCAAAACCAAACACAGAGTGTGTTACTGTCCAAAAGTTGTGTGTTTGTGCTACGGCTATATCATCCAAAAGCCACTCCCAATCAATCACTGAGCCTGGCAGGATAATGAAACAAACCCATTCCTAGAAAATGCAGGACTCTGGTGACAAGTGACTTCGGCTCAAGGGCTCCCTGATAGCCTGAACCTTCCTTATAATCCAGGATTAGATCTCAAACTAGATTCGAGGGAAAACCTACCCAATTTGCCACCAAGGGCACACACTTGGATCACTAGATTCCAGCTCTATGTTGACATCAAAATCAGGTTTGAAGGTCCAGATTCTGAGCTTAAGAGACTGCTGCAATTCCAAGCTTTAATGAAAAATGAAAGTATCTTATTCTCCTCAGAATTAAAGGGAATGGATAGGTCCAAATGAGAAAAACAAATGCAGGGGAAATAGGAAAAATTTCAACATCTTTTAAACTATGTTAATCTAAAAGTAGTTCAGTGTTTCTCCAGAGAAAAACATTTTGAAACATGATCACTGAAAAAACACACATACCTCAACATATGCCCTTGAATTAAAGATACAACCTTCCTTTCTTCTGTTAGCACTTTGTGGTCCGCTCACGTATTCACGTGTTCATCTAGTCTATGGTTTTTCACCCCACGGTGGATTTATTTGGAACTATTAGGAGCTATTTCTTTGATCGTACTCAGTCTAGAAGCTTTAATCTCTATGCATTTAAAATTTCATTAAAATATATCCAGTAGTTCAGGAGCTGTGTGTGGTTTATTGAATGCTTATACCATTCATGTGGTGGTACAGAAAATAGCCGGCACACAAAATGTTAAGACATCTTCTCAAGGTTTCCGTCCCTTCCTCTCTAGCACTGGGTGTAGTGGAATGCTCCTTCCATTGCAAGTTTCCCTTCTTAATGTGGATGTGGCTCTCCAGCTAGACTGGAGATGTAGGGTCTGTATCTTCTTTTTTTTTTTTTTTAACTAATGAATGGAGTTTGACTTGTTGCTATTTATGTTTTTTGGGAAGACCAAAAGGTGCTTTCTATTTTCATTCATAAACACCCCTAGTGGGCTTGACCTGCCAGCTTTTCAGATGTGTATGGATAGCTCTGGGAACAATTTAGGCTCTCAGACTGGGAACCAGAAAACATAATTAAAGAACTAGTCAAAGAACTGGTCAGCAGGCACTTGAAAGCTAGATTGGAATTCAGAAGAAACCACACTTATATGCATATAAATTTAATAATCATCTGCATTAAGGTAACAACTGAAGAATCCGAAAAGACAGATTTAATAAGGAACTGAGTATATAATGAACAAAAAACTAAGACTGAATCTTAGAAAATGCCAATGTGGCCTGGGTTCTGGACCTATTTTGGCCGTCTATAATTTCTCGACTTTTCCATAGGGCTCTATTGGCACCCCCCATGCTCTTCACTTCCTACTCTCTTTAGAGACACTCTTAAAAGCCAAGCTTTCTCCACATGCTTGTCTACTAACACTCCAGCCCTGGCATTCAGTTCAAATCAGCCATAGGGTCTCATATTCTCTCCAACTCTCATTTTCTTTACTGCCTTTGAAAACAAGAATAGAGACTTTTTTTCTCTCCTACCCAGGGTCCTCTGGTGATCACTATAGTAAATCACAGACATACAGGGAAACACACACAACTGTGTGCACACATAAGTGCTCAAACGCACACATGAGGGATATTTAAAAAATAAACACACACACACACCTCAAGGCACTAAATGTAGTTCTGTATCTCTAATCTAACAGATGGGTAATGGATACAGAATTACCTTCATTTAATGCTTTCCTTTTTACTGGAGGTAAGAGCCCATCCTTCCTGACTCAGTCATTGTCTTAAACCCTCTATAAGAGACTCCATTTGAGAAAATACTTATCATTCAGCACAGTATTTGCAGAACTCTTTCATCCATGAACCACAGTAAGAAATATATTTTACAGCATTATCCAGTAAGCACAAAGCTGAATGTTGTGTTTTTAAATAATTCTTCTATTATTTTGTTTTCCTATCTACTTTTTTTTTTAACTGTTGGATACTATGTTCTGAACTAATCTCATGGCTATGTATTGAAGCTAGAGCACAGATCGCAGAATTTGAGTCAGTCACCTCAATCATGTTGAAAAGACAAACCATGGAGAACAAAAGATAGTCCCTTTATCTTACTTGCATTTCCCTGGACCTACTTATATTTACCTATATTTACTCATACTGAATCTATAGGGAAAGGGATGAAACTCTAGCAAGAAAGATCCCTAATTATGAGGCAAAGGATAAGTACATAGGGTAGTAACACTTCTTTTAGATCTTTCTCTTAAATGTCACAAATGAGGTCTTACACGGTCATTCCCTCTAAAATCCATTCTTTATAATATATACATCTTATTTCTCTTTGACACTACCTAATATTTTATATATTTAATTATCTAATCTTATGTACAATATGCCTCTCCACTAAAATATTAAATCTAAGGAGAGAGATGCAAAGAAAATGAGAGCTTTTTGGAGAAAAACTTAACCAGCAGAGGAATAGTAAAGCAAATATTTTAGTAAAGCGTTTTCATCCCAGAAGTTCATCTCAGTAAATGTGGCTGGACTACTGGCTCTGTAGCAGACAAACAGCACAAAGGAAGCCTTACCCACAAAGTGCTCTACACTTTATAGAGACAAAAAGAAAAAACAGCTTTGCATGTAACCAAGGAAGCTTCTGGTCAGCAAAGTACCCATTAACTTTCTTATGAGGAGTAAGAAGAGTAACTGAAGACTTCAAGGGAAAAGACATGATCAGATTTGCCTTTCAGACAGTATGCTTTATTACAGTGTAAGGAAGTTGGCCAAAACACCTAGTAACAGCACTTCTTTTGGTTTCTCTGCCTTCTAAGAAATCAGTTAAGGTACTGAGTTAAGGAAGTTGGCTGTTCAAGACCTCAATAAATCTTAGGCAGTTCGGGGAGACAAGACCCGGCTACATTATCTATAAGGAACATGTTCTTATATGTTGTCCTGTGTAGTCATTACATGAAGTGCAGGAAGAACAGGAATTCCAATATGATTTCATAAACTTTATTCCAACATTTAAAATTACAGTAAACAAATCAGGGAAAATCCTTTTTACCTTATAACTCCACAAAGGGTCTAACTGAAAATGTTTTCTATCAAAATAAGCAAATGAGACAAATTAAACTAAAAAAAACTTCAGCATAACAAAAGAAACTACCACTAAAATGAAAAGACACCCTTACCAAGTGGGAGAAGATATTGCATATTATACATCACACAAGGGACTAATACCAAAGACCTACAAAGAATGCAGACAATTCAGAAAGAAAACAAATAATAAAGAATGAATAGAAGCACTAAAGGGACATTTCTCCAAAAGAGATATACCAATGGCCAACAGGCACATGAAAAAATCCATCATCACTATTATCAGGGAAATACATGTCATAACCACAATAAGATACCATCCCACACCTATGAAAAGGACTCATATCAAAAAAACAAAAAATCACAAATGTTGGCAAGGGTATGAAGATAAAGGAACCATGGTATACTGTTGGGAATGTAGACTGCTCCAGCCCCTATGGAAAACACTACTGAGGTTCCCAAAATATAAAAATCGATCTACCATTTGACCCAGTAATTCTACTCATAGGTATGTATCCAAAGAAGGCAAAAACACTTAATTGGAAGGAATATATGCACAGTCCTATGTTCACTGCAGCACTATTTACAATAGCCAAGTTATGGAAACAACTTAAGTACCCAAGAGACGAGTGGATTAAGAAGAGTGGGACATATACACAATAGAATAGTACTCAGTGATTAATAAAAGACAAAATCTTGCCACTGGCAACAACATGGATGGATTAGGAATTTTACTAGAATCCTGAATCTTCTCATTTCTACATTAGCACTACTCAACAGTAATATAATATGAACAAGAACATATGTAATTTAACATTTTCTTATATTACAAAATAAAGGTAGGCAAATTAATTTACTAATATAGTTTATATACCCCAATCTACCTAAAAATAGTACCATTTCAGCATGCACTCTGTATATTAAATGATATATTTTGCATTTTTTCCATAATAACCTTCAAAATCAAGTGTATATTTTACACTAATAATACTTCTCAATTCAGAATAGACATACTTCAATAGCCTCATGTGCCCAATGGTTAACATACTAGATAGTTCTAGATTCTGAAAGAAAACTTTCATGAAACAATGGCAGAAAAGGAATTTTGACAGAGTACCTTCTGTCAATCAGACTGAGCTAGTAATTTTACATTGATTTAAAAGTTACTCCTCACAAAAACATGTGAGGTAGCTCTTACTATTCTCTTATTTCAGATGAAAAAACTGTCACTGAGAGGTTTAACAAAGTCATCCAGCTAAAAAAGTCTACCTGGCCTCAATTTATCCTCTTTCCAACCATTTTCTTCCTCAGAGCAGGTGCTTTTACTAAATTTTTAATAATTAATAAGTGCTTGAGCTATAGTAAATACAGCCAAAAGTCTAAATTTTTAACTACTGAATTAAAGAGGAAATTCAATTCACTTTCTTTGTTATTTCAACGAAGATACACATACTACCACTGTATCACTAAAAAATGTAATTTTGTATATACTGACTGATATATTCAAAACATTTCTCAAACAATCATAAATTTTGAATATGTAAAATGATATCTGAAGCTGGTATTTGCCAGTTTCTGTCATTTATCAAATCACTCTTTTTACAAACTATGAATTTCTTGGTCTTGGTTATGAAGGGCATGTAAATATGACAATGTCAAGATCTGACACGACTGAAGAAACTATGTTTGTTCTGATTAGCTGTGCATGAAAAATACTAATCCCACAACATGTAGGCCTAGATTTACAAGCCATTGCAAATTGATGCTCTGCATATTTTGGTCACAGCTAATTCTGACATAGCTGAATGTGAAATTGGCCATGCAGTATTAGGAAAATAAAAGAAGTAAGAAGTAACTGTAGTACTTATTTTGTTGTTTGAATTTGATATATACAACTAGTTAGAGATTTCTTTTTCTCTGATATACTGCTACTGTTTTTTTTTTTTAATGTAGTTTTTAGGAGCTTATAGAACACTTTATGCTTTTTCTGAAAGACAGGAAAATAATTTATTTCAAAAGTATAAAATTTTAGATATTACTACTGTATAAAGAATACATTATAGAAAAGATGCAACTTTTTTTTTTTAAAGTGGGGAAAAGTTAAAGTCTTTATTGTATATTGATCAGTGCCAACTTCATGTGAAGACGGCAGTACATAACTTCAGACTCCAGGGCACTACTGCAGGTACTTCATGGTTTACTCAAAATGCATAGGTGACTAACACACTTTCACTAACATTTACCAGATGAAAGGAGAACAATGTGGACACACTAGATATTACAATTTGGGGTAGTTTCCGTGGCTGGCCACATAGAATCCTACACTTTTTAATTAGAGATAGATTAATTCCTATAGAAAATGATAAAAGCCTCCCTATAGGTAAAATAATTTCATTAAAATTAGCAAAAATTTTAAGTTTTATCTATCCGTGACATCAGCAAACTAAAATGCAGTACATACATAAGAAATTAAATAAAAACCAAAAATAATGATCTTTACTTTTAATAATTTAGTTAATCATTGGCTAATGAATAATTCATATAATCTTATTGATGAAGTGGAAGTTTGCTTTTTCTTGAAAACACTATCGATTTTCTTTAGTTTCTTCTTAAAATTTTGGTTAAATATTTTTGATTCATTGAAACAAGGTTATCTGTAAACAGCATGGTTCATTGATAAGAATCCAGGATTAACCAGAATCTGACCTTGAGATGGTTTTCATCTTGAAAATAAAATAATGCAGAGTTTGACTAAAATCTTTTTTTTATATAAAATCTGTAACTTTTTCCAATCAAATCTTAAACAGAATGATATTGTAGGAAAGAACAAGAGATAAAAATGTTGTCCTATAACCATACTTGGTAAGTTTGAATTTAAAATAGTGAAAGTTAAAAATGAGAATGTTTCCATAAATTTTAAAATTACAGCTTTGGATGAATCATAGTAGCCTCAGCATCAACAGTCAACTTCTAAATTTTATTTTGGTATACATTTACAAGAAAATTCTGGTTCACACAGAAAATTGGTTTGCAAATGTAATAGTTTTGAATGACATGCTTTGTAATCTCATGACACACTCTAATTTAACTGATCTACAAACGTAAAACAGGATTCATAGGAAATTATTTCAAAGCTGAATTATTGCAAGTCCTAACATAATACTGATGAAGAGAACAACACTTGAAGCCTTAAAGATGTGGGACTAGAATTCTGGTGCTCCCACATTATTATTATTTTATCTTGACTTCTTTGAAACTTTTCTTGAGATGTAAATCAGAAATACTAATCATATCCATTTCTAGGATATTAAGTGAGATATTTACAAATGAACTAACTTAAAGTATGGTACATAATTAGAATTGTGTTAATTTTGAAAGTGTGGCTCATAAACATATTTAAATCTTCACAATAAAAAATTTAATTGTCATTTTTTAATATAAATTTGATAGCATGCTAATTTTTGTTAAATTTTTCCTCAAAATTTCAAAACAAATGTCTTATTTCTGTATCAACTAATTTCAAAGTAATAAACACCCTTATATTCAAGTACAATACAAAACTAAGCAAATAGCTCTAAAAAAGTTTTCTCCTGTCCAATTGTTAAGATGTCATGTATGTCAACCTATAGTATTAATTAGTCAAGTGACTCATATGCATATTCTTGCATTCTTCTCTTAGCTTTCTTTCCAGATAATGTACTAATTGTATCTTTCTAACTGCCTACTAATCTAATGTAATTGTTGCAATATAATAGAATGTCATTTAATAAGTGCATTTTCAGCATCAGATACAAATTGTGTTTGCATACATTTTTTATAACATTAAGCTGTTTCATTTATTCTCAAAGTATTTGAAAGCCTTATTTTTATTCTCACTTTGTTTTTTGTTTCAAATTATGTTGTAAGTTGGCAGAGAGAGAAGTCATTTCAAAATTTCTCTGTATAAATACACAGAGGATTTGAGTAATTTTTATTGCCATAAAAATGATTCCCAATGAAAATAACTTGTCTTTAACTTTCTTGTCATATATTTTCTTTAAATTTCTAATCATTTTATGGAAGAATTTCTGGCATTACATTTTATTTTCCAATGCTTTTGTTAATGTGGATGATATCAGATAAATATTCTTATTAATATAATACAATATATTCTTTCATCTTAAATCAGATCAATTTCATTACCAGATTTTTTGCAAATTTGTTCTTTCTTACCAATGGCATTAGTTTTTAAGAGTAGTTTAAATACATTTGAAAAAGAAATAGGTATAAATATAAATTACGGAAGAAAATAAAAGTTATGAAAAGAAAAATCCAAAATTTACAATTTACAATTGCTAAAACTATTTTAATACTATGTGTATTAGCCATAGTTCTCCAGAAGAAGAGTAAAAAGAACCAACAGACTGATGTAGGAGAGAGAGAGATAAATTATAAGGAATTGTCTCACTTAATTACGGGAAATGACAAGACTCAATATCTGTAGGGTGAGTTGGCAAACTTAAGACCCAGGGGAGCTGACTGTGTAGCTCCAACCTACACACTGGCAGTCTGGAGACACAAAAAAAAACAAGAATAGTCAATCCTGCTTCAACTGATTAAATGAGACCCACTCACAATATGGAGAAAAATCTGCCTTACTCAGTCTGCCCATTGAAATGTGATCTCATTCAAAAATATCCTCACAGAGACACCTAGGATGTTTGACCAAATATATAGGCACTCTGTCACCCAATCCAATTGACACATAAAATTAATCATCACATCATGTTTTACAGAATTTGTAATACATTATTTGCCAGTCTACAACAAAAACTAACCCTGTGATTTCGGTCTTCACCAGCAGATATGCTTGAGCCTCTCCTGGCATTAAATTGAGTATAAAAACATAGCATGTACTATAACAGAATTCTCCCTTACACAGTTTACAATTCTTGGCATGCAAGAGTTTGAACATTTTTGGTCCTAGTGCAGCATTAAATTAATTGCAATAATCTAATGAAAAGTTTCAAATATATGCACAAAGATGACAGAACAAGATTTTTCTGATGTATATAAAAAATGAGTTAATCTGGCAAAACAAGTTAATTGACAGTCTCTAATATTTCAATTCAGAATATAAAATCTTTGCTGTTTTGTGCTTTTTTTATTTTAGTTATTTTCCATCAATTTTTTCTAATTTTTACAGAATCTGAGTCCTCTTTGTACTAAGCCCTGCAGTCAGTTTTTCCTGTATTTATCAGTCACAGATCATTACTTGAGAAGTAGCAATTTGAGCACCAACTTCTAGGTTTATAATAAAATATCCATGAAGTTATCTGTAAAGGAAGAATGTTTCCATAGAGTTATATGAAACAAGCATATTCTATGTTCTGGCAGGAATTTAAGCAAATTTCAATTGATAGTTTGGGATTAAAAATCAGAGCATACCTGAAATCCTTTCTTTTGTACCATTTCCCATGTTTCCACAAGTAGTTGGATTTCTGAATGTATGTGGTAAAGTGATTGTCCTAACTCAACTGCTATAGAGGAACCTTCTCTTATCCATTCACTTTCTGACTGCATACCTTGTATCAGTAAGCAATCTACATTACAAAATGTGTATTCTGCAGTTCTAGTGTCCTTCAAAAGTACATACACATCAACAGAAATACTCTGATTTAGTCTCAGGCCCTTTCAAAAACCTCAGAACACTAATCATAATTGCCCACCACATAAATATCTTTTGTTTCCTACCTATAATCTGAGCAGAATTCAATGAGACAAACCTCTGACCTACAAAGTCTCACTGCATTTTACTTAGAAACAAATCAATCTGACACCTAAACCCAGAGCAAAGGATCTTAATCCCTAAGTACCTTGTATATGTATGCAAAATTTTACATGTATTGCATGTATACATATTTTCCTGGGTAGAGAGTCTGTGCCACTAACTGAGTCTTTCTGTTCTTCATCCCTAATGAGCAAAGCCACCATTAGGAAGAACTGAGTTTCATTACTTTCTTTTGTATTAAGGTTTTCTAGAAAAAGATGGGGGAAATGTGTATGCTTACATACATACACACAGTAAGCTAGAAAGAGATTTTAAGAAATTGATTCATGAGATTAAGGAGAAGAGGAAGTCTGAAATGCACAGGGTAGATTGCAAGGCTGGAAATGCTGGCAAGAGTTGATGCAATCTTGCATCCAACGGCAGTGTAGAAGTAGGATTCCTTTTCCTTCAGGAGAGCTCAGGCTTTTCTTTTAAGGTATTCAACTGATTGAATAAGGCTCACTCACATTATGAAGCATGATCTGCTTTATTCAAGGTCTACTGATTAATGCTATTGATTTAAGTATTAATCATATCTAGAAAATGTCTTCAAAACAACATCTATAAGAATGTTTGACAAAAAGAAAAAATGGGTACCATGGTCTATCCAAGTTGACCTAATTAACCATCACACCTTCTATGCCCAAAGGCATCTTTCTGGGTAATCTGTCTGACTGTAGTCTCCCCCACTCACAATAAACGTTTAATAATAAGTGTTAGCTTTGTACATTTGAACCTGCTCTTTGGCTTTGGATTGGAGAGGGTTGCCTAACATATCTTGACTAAAAGTAGAATGAATTACAATCTCTTTATAACTGTCTTCCGAAAGCTTAACTAAATCTCTTTATCTCTGTATTAGAAGGATATTACACATGCTGTTAAACCAGTTTCCCAACATTCCTGGGTAATATCAATACGATCAACAAGTTAAAAGATAAGGGGGGGGACCTATTTAAAAAAAAAATACATAAAAAGTAATATCAGAAGATAACAAGGTGAAAGATTTAGAGGTAAAGTTTTGTATTTGCCTTGAAAGTTACTAATTGATTTCCTTCCTGAAATAGGACAAAGTCATAGAATCTTGAAGACCCAGTTTTCCAAAAATTAACACTGCCTAAATTTAAACTGGCTAACCACTGCTATTTAGCAATTCTCTGTTTAACTTATGGTTCTTTCCCTCTGAAAATGATTCTTAGGGTTAGGAGGAAGGTTAGAGAGCTGGGAGATTAAAGTTGAAACCATTTTTCCTTATGACGCAAATAGACTATCTCTGGAGGACTGCCTCCCTGGGTAAACACCTGCCATAATAACCTTTATAGACTGGGGCCTATCATGTGGTGCAGAGATAATTTGCTGACAAAAGTCTGAGACTATTTCTGTAGAAGAATCATAGAATTGTTTATAGCTGGAATGGGCCTCAAAGTTTATAGTATCAGGGCCTCCCTGGTGGTGCAGCGGTTAAATGGTGTGCTGTGGAGCTATCGGCAGCGGCGATGCGAGTTCGCTGCTCAGCCGGGGAGATTCCCTCATGGCACAGCAGACCTCTCCTGCCTCACCCACTGCTCCCCTCAGCAGAGTATTTCTTTCGATCTGCCTGTTCTGCTCCCTACTCTGTCTCTGGTGAACCCTCTCGCCGCCTCTGCCTCTGGCCTGTATCCCAGCTTGTATGTATAAATAAATAAATATTTTTTTTAAAAAAAGTTTATGTCAATCTCATCATTTAACAATGGAATCCTGGCATCACAAACAGATTCAAAGTCTTGCCACAGGGACTCAGCTAAATGAGCTATTTCAAATCTTTTCTATGCTTTTCAAGTTTCTTCTTATCACTCTCTCCCCTTCTTTGCCTTCTGAAAGAAAACCTTACAGCTTATTACATTCTTCAAATTAATACTACTATTTCTTTCTACCTTAACTCTTGATATTCATTGTTTTAAATTTTCTCTTACACTTCAGGAAAAAAACTCAACCCTTCTTTGCCAAAGTTAACCCCAATGAATGATCTTTTTCTTCTCCCCCATGCCACTCTATGTGCTAACAGCCCACAAGTTTAACTTCCTGCCTTAAGTTACCACTAAGCTATATTTGGTTTATACATGCTCTAAAAGCAATATCAGCTTCTCTAATTTTAAGTTCTATCAAATAATAAATCTTACAAAGTGGCTGATGATTAGACCAAAGCCTGGAGACATAGTTCCAGTGGATTCAGGTGAAAGTAAAAGTAATGGAGGGACAGGAAAACTTATTTTCCAACTTATTTTCCAAGTCTTTCAGGCACGTTCTGTTTCATAACTACTAGCCAATATTAAGCTGAACTTTAATAGTAACTTTTACATTTTATGATATGCCCTGACTTTTATTCAGAAATGCACACATATTTCTATGTTTGAAAATGTCAAAGAATCACTATGAAATTAGTTCTAATCGGATCCTTGCCATTAGTGAAGTGTGAATTCAGCAGCATTCAGAGGAAATGGCTTTAGGAACATAAAAGTTAATCTATCATGCTAAAAGATCATTGAAAACCCTATTTTATAAGCCATATTGATGGCAGCTATATTAACCAAAATATATTTGGAAAGGAAATTTTTAAGAAGTGTATCTATATTTCCATTAGATGAACATGTGTGCATGTCTCCATTCATACATAAGCAGCTAAAATTATAGAGTATTTTATAGTTGGAAAGGACTTAATTATGAAGTCCAGCACTTTCATTTTACAGATGAAGGTACCAAGACCTAACAAAAGCGGACTCAATAGCATATCCAGTTACTGATATTACCCACTGCAATACTTCTTCTCCAATACTATTTCATTTAAACAGTGACTACCTATTGAACATATTTTCTATGCACTAGAGCAATGATAAATGGAAGGATCCTGTTCCCAAAAGCCCACAGTAAAAAGAGGAAAACTTTCATGCAAATGACATAACTCAAATATAAGGCTTTAGTCTTAGATTATGAGCTTTGATATTTAAATGAACTAGCTTAAGCTCCTATCATACTTATGTTGAAAATCAGTCTTCTTTCCACCCATTAACTTCACTTGAGGTTCATATTACTCCCACTACTTTTTGTTCTAGTTTCTTCTTTTGATGAATTTTCACACTAATATTTCATCTTTTGTGACCAAATCATTCTAATAGTAGAATACAGAAAATTTATCTCCGATTTATCATCAATAAATATAAGACCTTAATATTTAACTGAGTTTTTCCTAAAAAAAAAAAAAGTTATAGTGAGTGGGCATTAATTAAGAGCTCTTAGAATGCTTTTTTTTTTTTAAAGATTTATTTTTTATTTATACATACAAGTTGGGGTACAGGCCAGAGGCGTAGGGCGGCGAGAGGGTTCACCAGAGACAGAGTGGGGAGCAGAACAGGCAGATCAGAAATACACTGCTGAGGGGAGCAGCGGGCGAGGCAGGAGAGGTCTGCCACGCCATGTGGGATTCTCCCCGGCCGGGCGTCGAACTCACGTCGCCGCTGCCAACAGCTCCACAGCGCAGCGCTTAACCGCTGCGCCACCGGGGAGGCCCTAGAATGCTTTCTGTATAAGCAATAAAAAGGAAAAAAAAAAAGCCCTCAAACAGTCCTAAACTCTTAATTCATTCACTAAACAGTTGGTCCGGGTACTAGGGAATTAACAATGAAGAAAATAGTCAAAAATCTTCACTCTCAGGGAGATGATTTTTTTTTTTCTTCAGGAAAAAAGATAAATCCAACTAAATATTTAAATGTACAGTGGTCATACAAGATTAGAGCAAAAAGGTATCAAATACAGTTCATCTTTTTTTAAGATTCATTATTTATGCATACAAGAACTGGGGTGTAGGCCAGAGGTGGGGGTGTGTGTGTGAGAGGATTCATCAGATACAGAGCGGGAAGCAGAACAGGCGGATCTACTGAAATACACTGCTGAGGGGAACAGTAGGCAAAACTGGAGAGGTCTGCTCCACCAAGTGGGTTTCCTCCCTGGCCAGGATTGCTTGGAAGCGCTCTGTCTTTAACTCCTGCACCACGAGGGAGGCCCTATAGTTCATCTTTTAGATAGGGAAATCAGAAAAGAAGTCATATAAAAAGCATTTAAAGAGAATTAGACGAATTTGTGGAAGTGAGGCATGTGGATATTCAAAAGACAGGAGTTCTAGGTAGAGGGAACAGCAAATGCAGCAACACTGAATTTGGCATGTCTGAAAAGCAGTGAGGAGGTCAGTGTGTTTGGGCAGAGTATCAGAATGGAAAGTAGTATATAAGGTCTGGAAGATAACTGAGGCCCATATCATAGTGATATTTTAGATCAATGTAAAAACTTCGGCTTCTATTCCTAATGGAAGTTTATGACAAAAAAAAACTGATGTGGTATGATTTATATTTATGGAGAATCACTGTATTTTCTGAATAGAGAAGAGAGGCAAGTAAGGAGGTAGAGGACATTTGGGAGACTATGGTTCCAATATAGGGGATACTGGTTTAGATAAAGGTGGTAATAATGGAAATAATGAAAAGTGGTAAGATTCTGGATATATTTTGATGGAAAAGCTGGTAAGATTTACTAATAGATTAGAAATTGGTTATAAGAAAAAGAAAAATTACTGGATGGATAGAAGAGTCATTTAATGAAATTAATAAAATTACAGAAGTCAATTTGGAAAAGGGTTTGGTTTTATTACTGGGTCATCTAACTAGACCCACCAGAGGGCTGGCAGGTTTCATTATCAGTTTATAGGTCATTTGATTATAGTGACTCAGTCAAGTCATTAGACTCATCTATTTTTTTCATCTGTTATTCAGAACTTCCTATGGATGGCTCCCCTTGTGGTCACAGAAAATTGACTTGCAATAGGTCAGGCAGGGCAATTCTCATAACCATAAGACAAAAAGACTTGAGAATGCAAAATAGGGTATTCCTAAACCAACACCTATGCCTCAAAAAATATCAAGAAATGTGTCCACTGGATTAAGCCTAGATAACTTTCAAAGTAATCACCACCTAAATGGCATTATGGGTTTACCTGATTATTTAGAACAATTTGCTACCACTGGTGGAGGAAGTTAATCTACCTAAACCAAATGGTTGCAACATAATCAGAAAAGAGTAGGAAAGATGTTGTAAAGACAGGCACAATGCCCACTACAAATGCATAGAAAAGCAAATGACTTAAAATCACTACTGGGGACAATTATTCTCACAGACTTTTGGTGATTCGTATCCTGAGGAACTCTCACTGGCTAACTGTTGTATTGAGGTCCCCCAACAGAAAAGCAGTTCCAAGTTGTATAACCTCCTCTCCCTTGAAATCTTTCTCATATGTCACCATTATATTACTTTTCAGTTCCCCTAAACCCTCTTCCTAGTGTTGCCATCAATATATTCAATATTCCCACCAGTTCTCACTTTATTATATAAAGAAATTAGGTTCTAGGTAGTTCTGTAGATACACAAAATGATTAAAATGGCCTGTTAAATGAAGAGCTCTTCACTGCAAGTATACTCTCTGCTGGAGAACAGAAAGACCTACAAAGGTTTTCACTTTTTGTTCTTTTTTTCTTTAAACATATAAATTTTTATTCTTCCCCTATCAAGCTCTATGAGAACTACCTGGATCATTTTTTTTTTAATAGATAAGAGTTGTCTTTAGAAAACTAGTAGCAAGACAGTCGAGATTGTATGTGTTTATATGATAATATTTTGGTTTCCTGTTTTAAATAGATGCCCCTCCTCTTTCACAGTAATTATTCAATAAATAATGAACTCTTAATAAACTAGGTACATAGTTCTATATTAGCTAAATGGGCACCTGATCCTGCCCATAACAGTGGTAATAACAGATACTGCATATAAGTGTCTTACATGCAATACTGAACTACAAGAAGGTTCCAAAAGACAAAGTTTTATTAGGATAAAAAGATAATTCTAACAGTTATGGAAGGAACAGTTAGGACAGTGGTTAGTAAAAACTAGATACCATGCAGTCAGTTTAAAAACTACAGTAGCCTAGTAAAGGCAGAATGAGGGGCTGGCCGTGACAAAAGGGTTGAAAAGAGGCTATAATTTAAAAATTACTACGTTGCCTTGCTATTATTTCATATAAAGCTCAGTATATTTTCATATAAAACCAAAGCGATGGGGTAATATCTTTGGAAGCATAAAGATTGATTGAACAATTTGTTATTTTTGCCATGTTCTTTTTGGATTTAATTATTTTTGTCAACATCTTTTTTTCTTCTCCCATTAGCAACACCTCAATTTTGCTTCTACAGGAAATGGTAATTACCCATTAGATACTGCCTGGTTATATCAGTCAAAAGGATCTACTTCCCTCCATATTCTGTAATTTAGATTAATAAGATACAATGTCTCTGATATATTTTACACTGGGAATTCAGGGGGGATGAAGACTGATTAGCAGCTGTACCTGGTGAGATTATTTGCTATTACTACTAGGATTCCAAAAACTGCCCTGATTCTAATCTTTGAGAATTTTCAAGTTTCCTTTAAGTAAATCTGTATTTATGTCTCCCTAGGTCCTCACAAGAAATTTCCTTCCTTCCTATGTTAGCGAGGGATGGGCTTCTATTCCTTACAAAGAAGGCAACCCATATAAGACAAAGAATGGTTTAAATAAATGAGCCAAGACACAATAAGGCTAAGAATCCAGGTCTCTAATACTCATTCTACTGACTTTTGTACCATGACATGATTCCTCTAAATGTTGAACAAGAGAAAACTTTCTTCAAATATAAGAAACACACTCTAATTAAAATGTGTTCTTCAACAATTAGAATAAATTATAAAGTAAAGAAGGATATAGTGATGGCTTAGATCCCATGAGACCATGACAGCTAACAAACTGGATATTATTCCTGCTAGGATTTTAGAGTAGTATAACCTACCTTAGCCATGTCTAGGAATTATATGAAAATATTGAGTAAATCTTATTCACTCCTGAGGGTCTAATAGTAATGAATCACAAGCCAAGTTCTTGGACCTTATCATCAAAACAAATCTGGGGATTTCTGAGCTCTAACTTGTTGCTGCTGCTACTTCTGCAAAATTCCATTTTGTGGTTTGTGGGTGAAATTAAAGAACCTTCGATCAGGACTTCAAATTGGAGCTTTTACAAATAATAAAAAGCCACGTTTGATAAATTTAAAATCATCTTCTTGGTTCACTGAGTGTGCAGAATAAAACTGACTGGAACCAGGAAGGTCCTTTCTGCTCATTTTATCTGCCCCCAAGCATAGGTGATGATCACACTCCTGTGATTGTACCTTGATCTTACTGGTTTCTGGGAATGAAGAAATTCTCTAATTTATCTACTGCTAAATAGGGAATATAGTTCTCTCCACAGTAAAAATTAAACTGAAATTTATAAGGCAGGAACTACTGCAAGAGGGAGGGAATATGAATTCAAAAAGAAACAAACCCAGAGTCCAAAATATTCTGAAAGCTGACACATATCAGTGCTGAAAACATGGGCAGATTGCCAAAAAGTATTTTGGCAAAAGATATTCAAGTTTAGAAGAGCTAACTTTAGAATGAGGCAAGACAGATAAAGAGGGAAAAAAATGAAAAAAAAAAAACCACAACCTATAAAGGGGAGAAGTGTAAAGGAATAATCAGAGTTGAATTCAAAAAAAAAACACTGACAGACTCTTTGTTTTAACGAAAAAGGTACGAAGGTAAAAGTTTGCTATTCTACTTGCTGTGGAATTACTGAAAATGAAAATCACTGTAACTAAGCAACAACAGATGACTTCTTAGATTTAGTATACTGTGCTCCAAACAAGAACACAAAATAAAAGTATTGGTTAAAAAGTGCAATTTCCTTCACCCTGGTCAAACAGCCTAAGAACTCTCATACCCTCCTACTGATCTACTGTCCATTTAAGGTAACTTTTTTTTCTCCAAAAGTTGTTTGCTTAAATTCCAAAGAAACCAAAGCAGAGAGAAGGGGCAACCACAGTTAATCACTACCCCCTTGAGCTGGGAACCTCGCGTCTCGGGCTTGGGGCATTGGGAGCTGCAGACAGAGCCAGGGTCGACCCCTCAAGTCAAAGCCGGTGGCCGGGGTAGACCTGCTGTGCCTGGCCAGGCAGGAGCCAGGAGGCTTGGCTCACCCGGGCCCCACTTCTCTGAAGCAGCGGGAAACTCCAAACAAATACTGGAAAAGAAAACAAGACCCTAAACGAAACAGCTTGAGAAGATAAGGGTACCAACCTTCGTGAATCCAGGTAGTCTCAGCGTCAGAGGTCCCCGGAGACCCACACTGTCCGGCCTGCTGTGGTAAAGTTTGAAAGTTTATTCTGTGTAGAAACAGCGTCAGGACTGCTCAGGAACGAAGTTATCCTCTTCATCCCCGCAGTAGTAGTTGACCTTGGCGTCAGCCACACAGGGCTCAAGCGGTGCTCACAGGAGAGGCCTCGTCAGGCACCCAGCTCTCCGTCCGCACGCAGCGCTCTGCCAGCGAGGTCCTCACTGGGTGGGTCTACCTTGCTTCCGGTGGATGGCTTCCGGCGGATGGCTGCGCTCCCATCCTGCGCCGGCTCGTTTCCCACTCCTCTGTAGCGCGCACGTGTCCACCTGGGGAGGTGAGAACGTGTTGTATTCTGCCAAGAGGGAGATGACGCTCAGCAGGATGGTCCTGACATTCTAGAGATGGGGGATCCACCACTCCCAGGGTGGATCCCAGCTCTGAGGTGCTGCAGCTTTATGGAAATGAAGGCTACAGAGGCACATGTTCCCAGTGTCAAGATGTTGGGGTTCCACATTTCTGTAGGGACCCGAAAGACCTGTGGGTAGTAAGAGTAGTCAGTAGGGAACTTGAGGCATGCCTAGAAGTAGCCGCCCCTATCGTGAGGTGTTGGGGAACCCAGGATGCCACCTTCTGGTTACTTTCGTCCACAGGGTTCACCCCGAAATCTTGGACCAGCTCCTCCTGCAGCCTGTTGAACTTGAGCAGCTGTTGGATATTGCTGACCTATAACATGTTCCTTTGTGTCCATGGATTAATTTCAAAAGAGGTGACTTCATGAGATGCAGTTATTGCATGTTTGTCAACCATTTTGTATTCCCAGCTATAATGAATAAAAATTCCTGTTGTCAATGTACTGGATTTTGGCCATTCTAATTTGTATACAGTGGTATCTCATTATTTTGATTTGCATTACACTGATGACATATGACATGGGTCATCTTTTTATATACTTATTTGCCTTCTGTATATTTTCTATGTTGAGGTGTCCCAGATTTGTTTTGTCTGTTTATTAAAGGTATAATTTATTTTCTTACTGTTGAGTTTTAAGAATTCTTTGTGTATTTTGAATACCATTCCTTAATCTGATATGAGGGCAAAAGAAACTGAGTGGTACAGTTCACAGAGATAAGATTTGTAAGGCAAACATTATCAAAGGATGGATCTGAGTAGGGGGTAGGACTGACAAATAGGGTTTCAAAACCATCATAGAGATCATTTTCATGATAGTCTATATGGACTTTCTTTTGTTTTAATGAGAGAAGCTGATGGAATAGAAAAGTTAAATTGTAATGTTGAGAAACTTACTATCACCAAATCTATTATTTGGCCCTTTTTTTCTCAAATTCAAATTTACTTAGAAGTTGTCATATGGGGACCAAAATTTATGTGGCATATCTAATCATAGAAACTGACATAATGTAAACATCATCTAAATCTATAAACCTTATTTCAAAATCAATTTACATAATATGTAAACAAACAGGTTTTCAATCAAAGTTTAATCAACTTATTCTTAAATATTAATATAAAACTGACATTCCTTCTAATTTATGTAACTACTGATCAAGAAAACCTTTAATTTACTTTTTGGTTTCAAACCTCATTTATCTTCTTCAAGTAATAGGAAAATATTCTATGATCAAAAATAGTAAAAGTCAATTTATGTAATTTAATTTTACTATTTACGCCTCTTCCAACTTGAGAAAGTACATTTTCAATTTCTATAAAGCTATATAGATTCTTTTTAAAGTTAATTTTAATCTTTTTTAAGATTTCAATATACTTAAAGATATTTTGATCATATTATTGGCAAATAAAAGTACTAGCCTTTGAAATATTTAAACATTTCTAATATTATTTTCTAATAGTCTTTCCTATATGTGCATAGTTTTACCTTAGATATAGCTACCACTTGAGATAGGTAACCATATAATTTATCATCAAAAGATGTGTAATTTTGTGAATTCAAAAGGAAATAATAGTGACAATAATAGTAATGATAATGAGACAATGGACAAACTGAGTTAGTTCTGGGCAAAACTGGTAAAGGGTTAAATCTAATGCTAATATAAAGTATATAAGTTAAACATTGTCAAAAATATCAAAACACATAATAATAACTGGCACACAAATAATAATTTACCTTTTATAGTAGATACTTAATAAATAACTTAATTACCAAATTGCTGATATTCACTCAGCTTAAAGTATAATTAGAAGAAAAACTCAATCTTAGCTTGTTAATAAGGAGTGGTAAACTAAAATATGAAATGTAGGGTAAATAGGGCCTCCCTGGTGGCACAGCGGTTGGGCACTGTGCTGTGGAGCTGTCGGTAGCGGCGGCACGAGTTCGACTCCTGGCCAGGGAGATTCCCACATGGCGCAGCAGACCTCTCCTGCCTTGCCCGCTGCTCCCCTCAGCAATGTGTTTCCGACGATCTGCCTGTTCTGCTCCCCACTCTGTCTCTGGTGAACCCTCTTGCCGCCCCACGCCTCTGGTCTGTGCCCCAGTTTGTATGCATAAATAAATCTTTTTTTAAAAAAAAGAAAGAAAGAAATGTAGGGTAAATAGAAGTGATCAGGTTTTTTCGACCCCCCTGCCATTGGCAAAATGTGGGTTTACACATGTGCCTGATAGCCGCAAGCGGAGTATGGTGTGGGCATATGTAAGTGGGCACACCTGAGCCAGGAGACTGAGCCTATAAAGGGCGGAAGCAGAGGAGTGAGGCGGGAGACGACACTGCGGTGGAGTAGAAACCAGTGAAGAGACCAAGAAAGAACATGCCAGAGGGTCCAAAAAGAGTAAAGATTCGCCTGAGGCTAGGAGGCCTGCAGCCTCCTTGCCCTCAAGCGCCCCCTGCCTGCCTTGCACCTGGTTGGCTCGCTACAAATGGTGTAGAAAGATCATTAAAAGCCTGAAAAGCCCCTGAGGGCTTCAGGACTCCTTTCCCATTTGCCTGGATCATGGAAAACCTGCTCTGTGCCTTGCCGGCACTACATGAGACAACAGTTTGGGGGTTGTTTTTTTTTCAATTTATGGAACAATTTTAAAATGTATTGAAAATCTTTGAAAGGTTTTCCTGCACCAAATTGACCGACATAATAAGTTCCCTAAGAAGTTATCATAAAGCATTAGTTGTTTTTGATTAAGGGTACATTTTTAAAAACCTGTTCTAGGCGTGTAAGATTGCCAAATATTACTGGCCATGGCAGATACTAAGGAAAATGCCATTTTGGGGAGCTAAGATCTTATAAAGATATTTAACATTTGTTTTTTCCTTTTTGGAAAATAAATGAGATTAGTAGACTTCACCTATTTCCTGTTATTTATAAGCAGGGGCAAGCCAAAGTATACCTATGTCAGAGATAGTTATTTGCAAGAAGAAAAAAGCATCACCTAAAATTTTTTTTCTGCTTACACCTCTGTAGAATTAGTAGAGCAATGATCAGGTTTTTCCGCCCTCCCATCAATGATAGACCTCTTCAGGGCTACAAGCATAAATGATGGTGGACACCTGGACTAGGGTGTCAGTGTGCATGAATGGGCACACCTGGACCTGAAGAGACTGAGGGTAGAAGGGCGGTGTCACAGAGGAGAAGTGACAGAAGCAGCAGAGGCAACAGCAGCAGCAGGAGAAGCAGAGAGTAGAAGCAGAGAGAGTAGAGGCAGGAAACAGAGCATGGAGCAGAGGACCATTTGAGGTGCAATAAAGAGGCCACAAGGGGATGTCAGAGAACCCTAGAAAAAGTGAAGATTTACCAGGGGCTAGGAGGTCTGCCAGAGCTCCTGCCCACCCACCCCCACCCCCCGGCCCTATTACCTGCCCTTTACCTGACTGCCTCACACAAAAGACCATTAAAAGCCTAAAAAGCCACCGAGGGCTCCAGAACTCCTCCTTTGACCTGTCTGCCAAGCTCCATAGAAAACCTGTGCTCCTGTGCCATCCTGTTGCAACAACCTCCTGTATTTAGAAATCATTTATGCTTGAATTTAATAATGTTTGTGAGATAGTTTCTCTGTTTACTACAAATAAGACAAATACTGAATTTCACAATGGATGCACAAAAATTTTGTGATAGCAAGATAAAGAAGATATTACTAATTAACAATTGCCAGAGAAAGTGGCAGCAGAGGAAATTTGCACTATATATGTGATTCTCAGTAGGAGAACACAGTTTTTACTGAGCAAGGAGAGAGCTGGGAAATGTTCGGGTTAGCTATAGCTGCATAGTACCAACCCAAAACTTACTGGTTTAAAACAACTATTTTATTATTGTTCAATTTTATGGTTCTTCTGATCCATGTGATGCCAGAAAGGGCTCTCTCAAAGTGGAGTTTCAACTACTTCTGACCTGGAGTTCCAACTAAGATGACTCATTTGCATAGTTTACAGTTGGTGCTGGCAATTAAAAAGGGACTCAGCTGGACTCATCAACAAGGGTATTCTTGTCTATATAAATTTGGCTTTTGACATGGATACTGGATTTTAAGGGTCAAGAAGTAAAACCCATTGTCATGTCAATAGTTGGGTTCTCCAGAATAAGATTCAGAGAAGGATTTGGGGGTACAAGATGTTCATTAGTGATTGACACCTGAGGAGGGGGGAAAGTGGAAGAATGGGATGAGGCAAGGAAGAAGTTAAACTGATACAGCTGGTTGACCTGAAGACCTGTTATATATTAAAGCAAAATACTGAGACTTTTGTTTAGTCTTCAGGAAGGGTGAGATTTCTGATGAACCAAATCTTTACAGCTGAGGCAGATCCAAAACGAGCTGACACATGAGGCTGTTTGCTGTCTGCTGTCTGCTGTCTTCATTCCTCCGTGCTAAACAGTAGGTTCTTTCCTTAAAGGGAATCTAAGCCACTCATCTTAGGTCTACTGCCTACAAATTCTCTTAAAGTCTGAGTTTGTAGCAAAACAGCAATTTCACCACCATTTGTTTGCTCAAAGTCAAAAAATCAGCGTATATTCAAAAAATAAATAAAAGGTAAATGAACTCTCTACCACTCATTATTAGAAATCGCATGCATATACAGAGAAGGAAAGAACTCAGAAAGACACTACAGAGTCTGCCTTCCGGATACAACAATTCAGATAAAAAGTACACTCACCACTTCCAAAGACTTCTACAAATCCCCAATCCATTATGGCAGCAGCTCATATCCATGGATTTTTTTCATCTATACCAGCCAGATGTAGATAGGGTTAGTTCCCCACTGTGAAGTAAAAAATTAAAAATTCACCAAAAAATCATTATCTACTCTGTACCTACCAACATATGATAATGCCAAAAGGACACAGCAATTACAATAGAATGCTCTACTCTTAAAGGGAAACACTAAAAGGAGACACAGTAGTTACTGGTCCATAGCAGTTCTGAAATATAGCAGGGCAGTCACCATTTCCTCTGTCTCTAGAGACAGGGAATGTTGCTTAATAAGGCCCCTCTCAGAATGGTTCTCCTTGGCATTCCCTCCTGTGTCATCCTTTCTTTTCCAAAAGAGGAATATATCTGCAGCTAAGTAGTTTTCTCAGTGTCCTGCTCATAGGACAGTGATAACAGAGGTCTATCTTTTATTTTGAACTATAGCCCTTTTAGTCCAAGCTGTTAAAATTTCTGTTAAAAATTTTGGACTGCCTATGTACCTATACTATTATGTTAAGAAAAATTTTTAAAGATATATTGCTTTCTACTTTGACCATAGAAATAGGATGGTATAGAGACAATACCTTTAAGATTCTTGACCCCTTATTTCTCGTCAAAAGGTTCTAAGAGACACTCCCCTGAGTTTCTAAGAAACTTTATTGACTAACTGCAAATGTCAACAAGGTAAACCCTAAAGATTCTTAAAAGGACTATTGTCTAACTGAGAGAGACTAAGGGACAAATCCTTATTCTTTCTGACAGTTGAGCAAAGATACTTTTAACCCCAGCCTTGGACTGATTTTCATGCTATGCAGTGACAGTTTTCCTGGCAGTACTCTAGATTTGATCTTTGCCCCCAGGTTTTAATTTACACGGAAAATATTTTGTGGGCTGCAAGGGTTGGATATGAGAATAATATAAGTTCCAGTCCAGCAAATCCTGATTTGAAAGTGTGTCTTTTAGGTCAGAGTTTGTTCTACTGTGACCCACAGGCCCACAGGTCAAATCAAGAATATCACCTTCTTTCACTAATCAACTTTTCTTGCAGCCACAAAGGCATATATATTTTCTTACATCTATTGTCTATGTCTACTTTCATGCTACAACTGCAGAGTTGAGTAGTTGCTACAGACACCAAAATATTTACTATCATTACAGAAAATACATTACAGAAAATATTTGCTGATTTATATTCTAATGCTGCTTGAAAACTGAACAGTCTCTTCTTTAGTTAGTTTCACCCTATTAGTGATCATATACACCCAGAAGAAATCAGTTGACAGAACACTCTGTCTAGAAATCTTAGCCAAATCTAATAGTTCATTAGATATATTTTCTGCCTTTCATGTTGCTACAAGTTACAGCATCGTTAAACTTTCCGCCTCTACATAACAGGGCCAAAACTTACCAGAAACTCCAGGTTCAAATAACAATTTCTTCCCTGTCTTACCAGCCCCCACTGACTATATTCTTGAGGGTCTTCTGACCAATATCTATTCCCTAGTGCCCAAACCAGTGGCACATATGTTAGGTTTTGTTATAGCAGTAGCTCTACTCTAGATATCAATTTCTGTTTTAGTTATTTGTTGCTACAAAACAAACCATTCCAAAATGCCATGGTTTAAAATAACAACTATTTAATTATCTTTAATGATTCTCTAAGTTAAATTGGGTCAAATGTTCTCCTCTCATGACAATTGGGACTTCAATTATCTGGGAAATCAGCTGAACTTAAATGCTGATGATAGTTGCATTTTGGGTTATTTTTTGCTGTGTAATACATTACTCCAAAATTTAGCCACTTAAGACAACAAAAATGTTTGTGTTATCACAGTTTTATAGGGTTGGGGACCTAGGGCAGCTTAGCTTGGATGTTCTGACTTAGGATCTCTCCTAAGGCTGCAAACTGTCCACTAAATTGAATCATCTGAATTCTGGCATATCCACTTTAAATGTATGTAGGTGGACCTTAGTTCCTCACCACCTCTCCATTGGCTACCTGACCGTCCTCATATCATGACAGCAGGATTCAAAAGAGCCACCAAGACAAAAACAATAGCGCAGTTATAATTGAAACTTGGAGTTTCGTATCATCACTTCTGTGGTATACAGTTGGTCATACAAACCAATCTAGTACAATGTGGAAGAACACTACATACATAGCAGAAGTGACCTTTATTCAATGCCATATTGGAGGCTGGCTATGACAATAACTCACTCACATGACTTTCAATTAGTGCTTGATGTAGATAGGTACCTCAGTTCTCACTTTTGTAGTTCCTCCATCTGCCTTGTGTTTCTTTTATCATGGAGGCTGAGTTCTAGGAGGCAGCAATTTACAGCTGACAGTTCTTTTCTGCCTGGGATTAGAAGTTCTAGAATGTTCATTGCTATAATCTATTTGTAAAAGCTTGTCATAGGCTAGCCTAGATTCAAAGAAAGCAGATGTGATCATCACCTCTTAATGTGAATAATGGCATGTATGTACAAGGAAGAGTGGGGTTGACAACTGGCTAACTTGAGAATGGATACACAATCTTACTTTTCTCCTTCCCCCTAACCTATTACAAGAACTTCCCATCCAGAAACTAGAGGGCAAGTTCGTCCATTAACAAACTAACGTCAGCCCTCTGTGATATACAGAAGACTTTGAAAGAGCAAAACCAGAGTTAGAAGGAACAGATAGAAAATATACCGTATAGTTCTGAAATATAGGTTATAATTAGTTCCAGGGAAATTGTTTTTTAGCAGAGATTGATATAATTAAATAAAGTTTTCAATACCTATAAAAGTAGTTTGGTGAACAGGATAGTGGTTATAACCAATCTCTTTCTTTTGTAGGTACAAAAGAAGTCTTTCACCCTGAAAATTTAACTCTGTGGTATAAAAGTTGAAAATCATAGAAGTCTGGTAGGTTATTCAAATTTCAATTTCTAGCTGAGAAATTTTTTAGAAAAAATTTATAGTACTCTTAGCATGAACCCCTAGACATTTATATTAACACAGCTAAAGCAAACAGCAACATTTTCTATTTTTCTTTATGATTAGTAACCTCATTTGGATTCAGACTTACCTTCCATTTCCCAGCTATGGCAGACCTTAGCCAGCCTTCCAACCTGCGCATTCATAATCTGGAACTACTCTTTGTAGAGAAGGGGCCCTATGACTATTTGTCTAGCATTGATTGAGTTCACTTGGAACACAGATGGATTTCCTTGATGTTACATGTTGCCACTTTCTAACTACTACTAGTAGTATCTGATCACACCTCATAGATTGTATTACTGATCTCAGATCCTCCCTGATATTGTCATGCTATTTCAGACATTCTATTTGTAGTCACCCACATTGGAGTCAGTTCTCTAACCACTGTTTCACTCAGACCCGACTGAATCACCTCTCTTTACTGACCTGCTTTTGAAGAAAGCACTGCACTAGACTGCTTAGAATTTAGAAAATGGGAAACTGATAATTTAACTGTGCTTTTGGCAGTGACAATATGTTTTCATGACCATTTGAAAAACTAATGTTGTATGGGTAGTTACCTTTCATCTTCAAAAGTTAACACCAAAAGCTAGCAGCATGGTATTCTGACATTCAGTGCTAACATCCTAAGTAAGAAGGTTGTATTTTTCTACTCTTTTAAAAAAACTCTTCCTGTGGATTCGTATGCCTCTGACAGATTTCTTCATCAAACAAAAATCACCATTAAAGTGTTTTCATAGTTTGGTATGTGTTTGAACCTTCAGCTTTCAAAAATCTATCTAATTGCTATCATTTTTTATCTCTTCCATTAAGCTAAATGTTTCATATCTTCATTCATAACCAAGCCAATGATGATCTAGATTGCCAATATTTCCATTTCTAAGAAGCTAAGGTATATTTTAATATATTATTTTCACTGATAACATCATTTTAATATAGGATATGGTACTATTTCAGGAGCAAGTTGTTCTGTAAATATTAATCTTCAAATAAACTGACATTATCACTGCTATTCCATAAACATAAAAATGGAAATAAAGCTAATAAACAAATTGCTCAACATCTCACAAAAATCAAAGCAGAATTAGGATATCATCTATTTCATCTCTATCTATGTCATTAGACAATAAAATCAGACTTTTCTTAGGGAGTTTTATAGGCTTCTTATCAAAATGTGATTTAACCTATTTTGTGGGCTGTTGTTGTCTGGATGATGGTGATGATTATTATTATTTTAAAATTTATTTATTTATGCGTACAAGCTGGGGTACAGGCCAGAGGCATGAGGCGGCAAGAGGGTTTACCAGAGACAGAGTGGGGAGCAGAACAGGCAGATCAATACACTGCTGAGGGGAGCAGCGGGCTAGGCAGGAGAGGTCTGCTGTGCCATGTGGGAATCTCCCCGGCTGGGCGTCAAACTCGCACCGCCGCTGCCTACAGCTCCACAGCACAGCGCTCAACTGCTGCACCACCAGCGAGGCCTTCGATGATTATTACTGGTTTTAAAATAGTTTTGTCTGTGAAATAGAGACTACATGGAAAAGAGTATATAAAATACATAAACAAGTTGAAGTATACTAATAATATGAGCACCTATATAGCCATCACTCAGATTAAAACCTTAGAATATTACCAGTTAAAAGTCCTCTATTGTGGCCACCCTAGTGGCCCAAGAAATTAAGTCTCAGCCTATGAAGCTATCAGCAGCCACTGCAGCACACGATTCCTCCTCTGAGATTCCCACATGTTGCAGCAGACCTTTCCCGTCTTGCCCACTGCTCCCCTCAGCAGCATATTTCAGTCAATCTGCCTGTTCCGCTCCCCACTCTGTCTCAAGTGAGTCCTCTCACCACCCCATACCTCTGGCCTATATCCCAGCTCTTGTATGCATAAATAAATAAATAAATATATATATATATATATATTTTTTTTTTTTTAAAGTCCTCTTTTGTGCTTCCTAGAGTACATTTCTCTTTCTCCTTCATTATCCAGAGAAAACTACTCTCTTGGACTTCATAGGAATAATTTTCTAGGTTGTTTTTAGAATTTTACAACCTATGCATGAATTCTTTTACAATATACAACTTCCATGAACTCATCGTACTTTGCATTTAACAAGGAGAATTTTACTGTATCTACTCTGAGATGCTTCTTACACTAAATTTTGAGATTTATCTATGTTGATGTGTTTGCTTATGTTTCATTAATTTTCTCTGCTTTCTAAGATCCCACTGTATGAATATACTATAGTTTATTCTTTTATAGTTGATAGATCATTCATTTCTCCCCCTTTTTTAATGCTATAACTGTAATGTTGTTGCAAAACATTCTTCTGTATGGCATTTTTTGCAACAGGGCAAATACCAACTACTGGAATTACTGGCTAATGAATATAGGCATTTTCAATTCTATTTAATAATACTATAGCAATCACAATGGGCTTCACCATCCTCCAAAATCTCAGTCATTAAAACACCAAAGCTTTATTTGTTGCTCACATTATGTTTTCATCTTAGATGTGGGGTTAGTTAGGAAGATTCTCTTTTCCACATCATCTTCCTTTAGGGGATGTTACCAGTCACCATGAAAAATGGGGAAAATCTTTTTGGTTAATCACTTACAGTTCTCAAAGACTCTTATTTGGAAACAATTTTGGTCACAAAGCTACACAAAACTTAAAAGGGGTGGTGCAATTTTAGCATATGCCCTGGAGAAGAATAAAAAAAGAAGGCAAAAGACAGCATTGAACAACCTGAAGTCCTACTAATGAAGACAACAAACTATTTTCAAAATGATGGCTTCAATTTACACAGTTACAAGAGAGAATGAGCGTTCCATTGCTTCCTATCCTGCCAAATCTGATATTGTCAGACGCTAGGATTTAAAATCTCACGGATAATCTCACTCTGGTTTTAATTTATATCTTCTTGATTAATAATGAGATTGAGCATCTTTTCTAAGTGTATAAATGCCTATGAAGTTTCTCTTGTCAAGTTACTTTTGTTATTTTACCCATTTTTCTATCAAATAGTTCCAATTGTTTAAATAATGATTTGAAGGTATACTTACATATTCTGAATACTAATCCTTTATTGGTTTTATATTTTTTGAAAAATACCTCTCAAAAAATACTTTCTCAAACTCTGTGACTTGTGTTTCCATTCTCCTTAAGGTGTGTTTTATAAAAATTTTAAAATATTTTGAGTCATTTGCACTAATAAAATTAGTCAATTTTATTGTTTGTGTTTTTTCTTGTCTTATTTAGGAACTTTAATGCTACCTGAAAAAATAACGATATTCTCTTACATTGTCTTCTAGTTGTTTACAGTTTTATTTCTCATCTATATGCCTTTAATATCCTTATAATTGATTTTATAATGTACACTGTAATATAATGCACCATTTTTAGTCTGTTACTTCCATATGTGTAGTTGTTTATGAATCAGAATAAAGTGTGGGTGGATTTCAGTAAGAGGAAGGCATTTTGTCCCCCTAGAGACATTTGACAATGCCTGGAGACATTTATGTTTGTCACAGTGGGAAAGAGGGTGATTCTAGCATAGAGTGGAGAGGTAAGGAATGCTGATTTTAAAAAATCTTGAAATTCACAAGGCAGTCCGCCACATCAAATAATTATCTATCCTATTATCAGTAGTACTGAGATTAGAATACCTTGTGGTAACAACCCCAATATTTTTTGACAGTAAAGGTTATTTCTCCCTCACATTGTTGTCAGTGAGGATTGGTTGATGCTGTTCTGCTGTATGGATCATTGCCTATCTCATAGCAGCAGGGAAAAGGAAATGCCATCATATCATACATGCAGTGGATTTCCAGAGGTGCCACACAGTTCTTCCTCTTTTTTTTTTTTTTTTGGTTAAAACCAATGGTTTACATTTCCGCTTTAGAAAACTAGGAATTGAAGGAAATTAAATCCAAGCTAAATATAAGAACAGAGATACTAAAGATAACAATTAAACTCAATAAAATAGAAAATGTCAAATATTCAGTAGTTACATTTGGCTAGTGACTACTACATTAGACTGCATAGGTAGGACAGTTCTGTAGGAATATAGAAGATCTAAATGATGATATCAATCATCTTAATTGACCTTTTTAAAAATAAAACACTGTATCTAAGAACTGCAAATATACTTTCAAAAAAAATGTACATAAATCATGCACCAAAACTATGTGCTAGTCCACTAAACAAGTTTCAATGGATTTTTTAAAAAAGATTTATTTATTTATGAATACAAGAGCTGGGGTGTAGGCCTGAGGTGAGGTGCTGAGAGGATTCACCAGAGACAGAGCAGGGAGCAGAACAGGTGGATCTACTAAAGTACACTGCTGAGAGGAGCAGCAGGGCGAGGCAGGAGAGGTCTGCTGCACCATGTGGGAAGCTCCCTGGTCGGGGATCGAACTTGTGCTTCCATGGCTGCTGATAGCTTCATAGGCTGAGACTTAACCCCTTGCACCACCAGGGAGGCCCACAAGTCTCAATGGATTTTGAAAAAAAAAATCATAATATCTCTATTCATAATATTAGTAAATTACAAATTAAAAAAAAATTAAAATTAAGAAACACCATGCCCTGTTATCTTGACTTAAACATATGTTGATGCTGTCTACGGGTAGAGGAGGGTAAGAGCCTGGGTTTAATCACTTCCCTGATATTTAAAGAATTCTCTATGGAAAGTGAAACCTGGGTACATTTTATTTAAATTATCTTTATCTGACTGCTTTATCCTGCCTCATCTTTAGTGGCGTTTGAAAGATTGGTTTACCCTCATGACAGCAGAAGCTTTGCCTGCTTCCATTTACAATATGTTCACACCTTAGTCAATAAATATTAAGATGAAGGTAGCAGAGGAGCCTTTGAGGTACTCACTCTCGTTAGTTGCGCCTGATTTTCTAACAAAAGGGGTTAAAAGGGAGGTGATCAGACTGGAGAATGAAGAATTAGAGGAAGAAAGAAGGTCAAATGGGATAATAAGGTGGGCATCATTAAAATATAAACTGAGGTAAATTAAAAATTTTAAGTTTATTTGAGCAAAGTCAATTGAAAGTAAGTAGCATCTCATCTAGAAGATGGAATGTAGCTGCTGAGTTGTACAAAATGAAAGAATGGCAGACTTACAGGCAGAAGGGAGCAGGAACAAGGGAGTTATACTAGACAGAATGTGGGCTGGTTATTTACTTTTCTGTAGAAAAGTAACCCTAACCCTAATCCTAATCCTTTAGCGCATATTCTAACAGGTGCTGCACAGTCAATTCCTGACTGACTAGTTTAAGATTCCACTTCTGGCAGAGTAGGTAATCTATATTAGACTCAAGCACCCTGGGCTAGGGCTGAGGTGGTGAGGGCAGTTGGTGATGTAGAATTTAACATAAATAACTCTGTTTGGGGTCTCTTGTCTTGTTTTAAACATTGTTATGAATAGGAATGGGAAGGACCCAAACACACAAAGAGGAAAGCATGGACATTTTGCTTAATCCTTTTATATGCAAAAAGCAGGAATCAACTCACCTTTTCTCATAGGTGAAGTGGTATTGTTTTTTTTCAAAATTCATTGAGATTCGTGGGCCTCCCTGGTGGTGCAAGGAGTTAAGTCTCAGCCTATGAAGCTATCAGCAGCTACTGCAGCCCAAATTCAATCCCCGACCACGGAGCTTCCCACAGCAGTGTACTTCAGTAGATACACCTTTGGGAATTTTATTGGGGACAGGGCTTGAGTGTAAAGTCCTGGGAGTTTTGTAATTGTGTTTAAGCAACTAACTTATTTCTTTGGGAATACCAATGAATCTTAACAGCTGTTTCGTTGTCCTTTTTTAAAAGAGTCCTGAGGTGATATACACTTAACTAATGGTGATATGTGTATGCTATAATGTAATCTCCATATAAAAAGGGAAGTTTCTAAGTCCCTGCCCAACCTAATGAAGGGTGGAGCTGAGCAGTGAGTCTCTAAAGCTAGAAGAGTTTGGAGAGAAGATTGGAACACAGAGGGGAGACAGGATGAGGCAATGTAGCAGGGACATGTGAAAGAGGGCACACTTGCTTCTCAACTTTGGACTTGCACCAGGGACTTGGGGGACATGGAAGAAGATACTTGGAAGAGACATGAGTGAGAAACCCATGGGAAGGCTGACAATGGCAGCCCGTTACCTGGATTTCTATTCTGAGTTTGCTCCTTTCATTCCGACTTGCCTGAACCCTTCTGCCCCTTTCCTATGGTTACCTGCCCCAGGACTTTGGGGCTCATTGGCCCCATTTTGGTCATCCCTATTTGACTGGGAATTAACTCAAGAGAATGAGTAACCTAAGTGTTTCACTGGAAAACTATTATCTTATCACTCTATTCACACTATTATATTAAATTTCCTTCACACTAAGACTATGCTTTGTCTTTATGTGGCAAATAGCAGAACCAATTTACAGCATGAAAGTTTGGGGGTCCTGGGTACACATAAGTCTACACACTAACATATATGCATGGTTAGTGATTACAACATCTGTAAAGTACATTAGCAGTTAGTTTACATGACAATCCCCAAGTTTTACGACTTTTCACATACATGCAATGATTTAATGCTTCTTACTATGTATTGACAATTACTTCTATGTTTGGAATTTTATCCAAACTTAAATTGTATACTGAACACACTAAAAATATTTTAAAACTTCCTCCTGTTTTAACTACAAAAGTAATCACATCTGTGTGACTATATTTTCTCATTCTATATAGACTGTAGAACAAAATTAGCAAACAGTACTAAATCTATCAATTCAGAAAATGTGGAGGCTTATGTAGATTAAGCTTTAAGGTATGAAGGTATTTTTAAGATATTAAGAAGCACAGATCTAGAAATAGGGAAATAAGTGTTACACATCATAATATAACTGATTTAAATGTAGCATAAACATTTAAATCCCTGGTGGCGCAAGGGGTTAAGTCTCAGCATTCTGAAGCTATTGCCAGTTACTGCAGAACTTGATCGATCTCCAGTCTGGGAGCTTCCCACATGGCACAGCAGACCTCTCCTGTCTTGCCCACTGCTCCCCTCAGCAGTGTATTTCTGTAGATCTGACTATTCTGCTCCCTGCGCTGTCTCTCCCCCACACCTCTGGCCTACACCCCAGTCCTCCTATGCATAAATAAATAAATCTTTAAAAAAAAAATGTAGCATAAACCTTGTGAGTTTGACTCCTGAATACTTTCCATCTGTCTTCATTACAGTACACCCCAAGCCTCTGAAGTCCTCACATACTATGGATAAAATCGATAGGTAATTAAATAGTTGCAGTGATTCATTTAAAAATATTCGTCAGACACATATTCTAGCCATGTATTGTGCTGAGAAAGGAAAATACAATGATGACCTAGCCAGACAAGGCCTAGTACTTTGTATTTCATAATCTGCCAGTGCAAATTATTTAAATTCATCTGTATAAATTTAAAGATCTAATTGACTTCATTCAAAGATTTGCAAAATCTGGCAGCATCCGATTTCACAAGTAGAAAGACAACATGAGAAATTATTATAAGATAGAAATTTTTTATAATAAAATCAGAAAGAAAGTGAGATAGGATTCTTAAAAGAAAAGAAAGACTATTTCAAGCAAAGCCACCATTCCATAGAGAAGACAGAGCGGGATGGAGGGTGTCTTAATACAGATTGTCTCACTAATTAATATTGACCAGGAAATTCCAGAATAATCATTTTAAAATTCCACTTTGCCAGTGGCTGAAACTGCAATAAATTTAGTTATTTTATCTTGGTGGAATTTGGCAGCAATGACTGTATTTGAGGCATGTTGTTTCTTTTACAACAAATGAATTTAAATATCTAATATGCTTTCTGTGAAGCACTCTAAAACTACTTGAACTGCCGCTCCTAACCAGATTGATGTCACTTTTTGATGGCATTTTATGTGAACTCAGCTGCAAGAAGAAAACTGCTTTATAAGATACTGTAGTGAAGAGATTTTCATATTTGCATATCTGGTTTGGAATATCTCAAGATACTGCACTGTCTCCAGCATTACCATCAAATTCTCAAAATAAAACAGAATAAACAAAGAAACAATGACGCTCACAAAGCTAAATGTCTATGGAGAGTTGCTTATTCAGGAGATGAGGAAATATATGTTCGAAGAGCAAACAAATGATTATTTTGGAACTTTAGGGTAATGTAACTCCAAAAAGCATGGACTATCTACCTTAAGGTCTCTATCTTATTTCCTTTCCTAAATAAACTTTTATGGTACATCGTTTCCTATTCTAACACTGTTCATCTGAGACTTCTTGGTGGAAAAGAGCACATACATGGCTGAGGCATCAAGATAATTTCCTGCTTCAGTTGGTTCCAGATTTCTTTCAGAATTAAATATATTCTATGAAGAGAGAAAAAAAGAAAAAGAAAGGTAATCCCATTTGTAAGTAAAATGTTTACTAATCCTCTAAGTACTTTTATCTTATGCTAATTGGTTATTGAGCAGTATTTTGCAAACAGTGTGCCTCCTAGTATTTTGCAGAAGAGTCTCTGGGAGTCTACATACATCGGATATGAATTTTTGAGCTTTTAAATATATCTTTATCATTTCATGGTCATGCAAAGAAAATAGGTCATACACCAAATTTTACTACCTTGGACATCAGCAATACTTGCATTTATATTTCCGCTTTAACTTCATGGGGTGTATTTTAGTAAAAAGTTCTTCTTGAGATTTTTTAATTATAACTGTATAAAACTGTAATGTATAAAATTATGAATTTTATAAAGAATTGAAAAATAGTCAGAAAGTGTGCATTTTTTTAAAAAAAATCTATGACTGGTTGCAACTTGTCTTTGTAAAGCATGATTTCCTTGACTGTACCACCAACAAAATTAATAAATAGATCAGATACTAAAACTGTTATTTACAACCTCTAATTTTGAATCATTGTGTAATTGAATGGATTAATTTTTCTTTATCATTAATTTTAAAACAAATGTTATAGATTTAAATTCATATAGTAAATTTATATTAACAAACCTCTTTCCTTTCATTTCCCCAAAATATTATAGTTTTAAAATATTTATTTTTAACTATCTTTTTTTATTTATCATTTTATTGATTTATCATTCATTTATAAAATTTTATAATTGGGGAAAAACAACTTCACACCTTGATATGTGTTTATGTTTCACTCACTCACTTCCAAAGGTCTAGGGCTATGACAGTATTGAATCGTTCCTTTTCATCTACGGAACCAAGCGCAGGCTTTCACTTCCCCTCTAATAACTACCATATTTTTCAGAGTTTAACTAAGAATTATTTTTTCTGAATTTGCCGGTTTGTTTGCTTTGATTATTTATGTTCCCCAAGTGAGTAAAGCCATCGAGGAATTGTCTTTAACTGTCTGACTTATTTCACTTAGCATAATTACCTCAAAGTCTGTTGATTGTGTCACAAAAACCAGATTTCATCTTTTTTAATAGTTGAGTGGTATTCCATGAGTATATATTGTGTAAAAGCATCTACTGATGGGCATTTAGGTTGATTCCATGTCTTGGCTATTTTATATAGTGCTGCTATGAAATAAGGATGTGCATTTTTTTTTGTTTTGTTTTTGTTGGTTTTTGTTATTGTTGTTTTTACATACAAGCTGGGGTACAGGCCAGAGGCATGGGGCGGTGAGAGGGTTCACTAGAGACAGAGTGGGGAGCAGAACAGGCAGATCAGAAGTACACTGCTGAGGGGAGTAGCGGGTGAGGCAGGAGAGGTCTGCTGCACCATGTGGAATTCTCCCTGGCCGGGTGTGGAACTCGTGTCGCCGCTGCTGACAGCTCCATAGCGCAGCGCTCAACCGCTACGCCACCAGGGAGGCCCTAGGATGCACATTTTTGAATCGGTGTTTTCAGTCTTCAGATAATTACCTAGGAGGAGTATTACTAAATCATATATTTTTAGTTTTTTAAATGAATCTCCACATCATTTTCCACAGAAGCACCAATATTCAATTCCTCCAACACTGTTCCTTTTTTCCACAACTTTGCCAACACTTGTTTCCAGTCATTTTGACATGGCCATTCTCAAAGATGTATGGGGAATATCTCATTTGTGTTTTTTTTTTCACTTACATTTTGTTTATAATAAATGATGTTGATCCTTTTTTCATGTACCTGTGGGCTACCTGTATGTGTTTATTGGAGAAGTATATTTTCAGGTATTTTGCAATTTTTCAATTGGGCTATTTTGTTGTTGTTGTTGTTGATGAGATGTAAGAGTTCTATTACAGTTGAAATTAACCACTTGTGGGATGTATGATATATAATTATCTTCTCCCAGTCAGTAGTTTGTGTTTTTGTTTTTGTGGTCATTTCTATACATTTGCCGGTTTTGCCGTGGTCTTAACTATACAAAAGTTCTTTAATTTGATGTAGTCCCAGTTGTTTATTTTTGCTTTTGTTTCCCTTGTTGAAGGAGTTAGTTCAATTCCCAAATATCTTTCTGAGGTAGATACCCAGGAATGTAATGCATACATTTTCTTCTATGTATTTTAAGGTTTCAGGACTTATGTCTAATTTTTAAATCCATTTTAAGTGAATTTTTGTACATAGTGTTATATAATAGTCTAGTTTCTTTCTTTCTTTCTTTTTTTTTTTTTTTTTTTTTTTTTTTTTTTTTTTTTTTTTTTTTTTTTTTTTTTTTTTTTTTTTTTTTTTTTTTTTTTTTTTTTTTTTTTTTTTTTTTTTTTTTTTTTTTTGTTTGCATGTGGCTATCCAGGTTTCCCAGTACCATTTGTTGAAGAGACTTACATTTCTCCATTGCATGGTCTTTGATGCTTTGTCATAGATTAACTGCCCAGATATATGTGGATTTGTTTCTGGGCTCTCAATTCTATTTCATAAAAGATTTATTGGAAAAGGAATTCTACTTAAAGCCACAAGGTATATTATATATGTGTACCTAACTTAGCTTTTATTTTCAGTGTCTGAATGTGTGCACAGCCTTCTTTGTGACAGGGTAGAACAGCTGAAGAACTGTAACTATTATTTAATGATGGTTACAATGTTATAACAATGGTATTATGTCCATCTAACTATCATTCAAGTTCAAATGGAAACATTATAGTACTAAATTATTTTTCCGCATTTTCTTTACAAAGAACATACAACTCAAAACTGTTTTTATTTGAACATTATGCCAGTCAAAGGTTGACAAATACTTCCTTCAGAAGATGTGAGGAAAACCCTGAGTATGGGTGACAAGAAATCCAGGACCTTTGTTATAAATCCAGAGGAAAAGTTTATTTTTGGTCAAAATTAATAGTCTTAACAGGTAAGGATAAACACTATTGGCTGAAATCCAAGGCAGACATATAAGAAAATGAGTGAAAGGATCAGTGTCAGCATGAGTTTTGGAAATCAGGACAAGGCAGGCCTTGAGCTCATGTCCTGCCTGAAGATACAACTGCTTCTTAGCCTTGGTCAATCATCATGATGTGTGAATGTGAGCCAGATTTACCATATTATGTGATTTTTCCAAAGGAGACTGAAAAACAGATTTTTTTAAAAGCATTAAATCTGTTTTTAAATGTTGGCCCTAAAACAGAGAAATAGTGATAGCAAAATAAAACAAGTTAGTCTATAATCTCTCATCTATATAGTTAAACTCAATTAAAATTATTTCATTTTGTATGAACCACAGGGGCATATATGTTTTTGTATAATGAAATAACACATTGATCATTTAAAACTATGCAGAAAATTTAGGCTCATACATGACATGCAAAGTCACTTAAGTATTTTTATAATTTTTAGAAATATCTATTTCCATGCATTTTTTTTCCTTTCTCCTGTGGTTACTAATAGAATATTTACAATCTACAAGTGAATAATCTCCAAAAAGTAATAACCTTAATTTAAATATTTGACTTTGTGGAAAATAATTTAAAATGGAATCTCTTTGACTCCTTACAAATATTTCAGTTTTTTCAAATCACCCTTACAGAAATTCAAAACAATAAGGATTTTAAAAAATAATTTAATAAAATCCTTTAAGTTATAGATGAGTAAGAAGAAGGTAGATGTGTTTGAATAAAATCAGAGGTAGCTAACAGAACTGAGAATTCAAATAGCTTAAAGTTAAAAAGTAACATTTAATATTTCAAATTGTGATTTAATATTTCATATTATGATTATGCATAGACTAAAATAGCATTTGAGAAAATGTAGCATGTCCTTAGTCAAATTTTGAAACACACAACTGGTATGATACAGACATACTTGAGTAAATTTTACTGGGAAGTCTAACTAAACAATCTTACTCTCATTTTTAAAAAACATTTTCACTAATATTTTTACAATATTTTAAATTAATATTTTAAAAATAATTTTCAAGTTGTTAACTTAGGAGTAAATAAATCTGGATGGGTACCTTTTATGAGTATCTGGGGAAATATTGAAGAGGACAGAGCTTGTGTCCTGAACTTCAGCAGCAATTAATCTCAGTATTTGCCATTCATATCTGCTTTGCAAATAAACTGAGAATTCACAGATAGATATTTTTTCAATGACAGAAACATAAGAGTTTAGTGGGCAGTTCAATAGGGTAAAAAATGGAATTTAGAAACCATAAAAGATGAAAACTCTGCTCTGATTGTCAGAAGAGCTGACAGGAGTCAGACAGTTTCCAGCAGGGAATGATGGCATTTCTATTGGAAACACAGAGCTGCTTGAAAGACTAAGACTAGATACTAATGTAGCCAGTACGAATTTGCTCCATGTATCTGAGTAGTACACTTTATTTGTTCTAAGACAAACCAAATCATATTTCAAATCCCCACTTTCTGGAGTTATAAAAAATATATATTTGTTGCATTTAATAGGGAGCGCTATTTTCCTCCTATATCCCAGGATCGGGTGCAGAGGTGTAGTTAGTGACTGTCCACAAATTGAGGCTGATGTTGAGGGTGTGGGGTGATCTTTACTTTGCAGCAGTTATTATCTCCTTAAGCTCCATGATACTGTTATTATAGCTCATCTTCAGCTGTCTGTTGTATACCTATCTGACAGCCTTTATAAATCTACCAAGGTGATAGGACTAACCCACTGAAGGCTCAGCAGTGCCCTCTAGGTTGTAATCTCAGTGCCTAGTCTCAAAGCATCACTTAGCCACTCCGCATTTAGGTAGCTATATTCTGGTGGACTCAGTTTGCAATTCTCCCTGTCTGTTAGGGAGAGTCACTTTCCCCTTTTCAGCTCTCAGTACCAACTCCGTCATTCATTCTCCTGGACGAGCCTCTCTTACCTCAAAAACTCTTGGGCAGAGTTTTTCCTCCAGCTTTCAATTACCTAGCAATAGTTATATAAGCACTATTATGCCCAGCCTCTTGTGTTCTTTCTGTCACGTACACAAATACACACATGCCACCACACACACACCTTCTTTCTATATCCATGCACATAAACATCCATACGTAAAATGTATATTTTATAAGTAAGCTCTGTATACTCTCCATTATATGAAATAACATGCAGATAAAAATAATTAAGCATTACATGACATAAACTATGACCTACTGTAGAAATGCTTACATAATAAAACCAAGAGATTAAATAGCAAAGAATAATCTAGGAGTGAATATGGTAATGTAATTATGGGGTGGGTTAATATGCAAGGATGCCAATTTCATCTTGTACTTTTAACTACAACTACATTGTTATAAGATGTACAGAGCTTTTTGTTATTTGACCTAAATAAAGAGTGGCAATAGTAAACTACATTAAAAAAAAGCTTTAAAACTTAAAAAACTTGTCTGGAAGTTGAGAATAATTGTACTTATTTGAGCAGCAGTAAGTAAACAGAGAGGAAATCTGAATAATCTTTAGTGTAAGCAATGCTATCTGTGGGTCCAGTGGTTTATCATTTAAAGTGGTACTTCATTATATTTATGTCTCATTTATCTTTCTTTAGTTCACTTCAGTTGTTACATTCCTCCTAATGAAGAAGTAATTCTATTAAAATGATTTTTTATATGTGAAAAGATATATTTTAAAATTTCTTTCTACTACATTCTGCCTCTATTCTTGATCTCAGTCTTAGCTCTAAGTATAAAGAGGGAATAAAACGTCATGAAGGTAGAGGATGTAAGGATGTATTAATTCATCAAACCACAATATAATGGACTGCACTATGATAAACATTTTTACACACAGAAAAATTGCCATATAAAGGAATCTGATAAACAACAAAGGTTTATGGTTTATAGTTGGCAGGGCTAAAACAAAAAAGTTAAAGCTCTTGAGTATTATTAGTGTGTTCATTTAACTAATTATTCAAATTGGGACAGTTTTGAGAGTACTAATCATTGCTCTGAGACACTGGCATAAGCCAGGACTATCTTGGCAAATGCAGACTCAAGTCATTCAAGGAATTTATCTGAATAAAATATGTGTAGTTAAAGATATTTTAGGGATGTCCAAGGTAAATGATCTAACTTAATCGATAAAACATGAATACTAGCCAATTATTATTTCTCTAGTGTTCTTTGTAGTTTTTAAACTATTTTCCTGTTTTAATTTTTTTTTGCTATAGCTAACATCCTTTTTCATTAATGTTTTTACTACAGCAAGTTTTTACATCCAAATGGCTTAAGAAATGAAACTTACATTTTGAATTTTGACTCCAACAAAATATTTTCTGCTATAGATTTTAATGACATTGTTCTTCAAATGCAAATGTTTAGGAAAGTAAATGTTATTTCCAATATTACTCTTGTATTCTTTGTATATTACTTTTCATTGTGCCTAAAGTACATCTTCAAAATATTTATTATTAACTGATTCGAAAATACACATTAAGGCGCACAACACGTTCTTTGATTTTGATAACTCTTCATTAGATTCAGCAAATGGTAGCAAAAATACCAGTTAGAAAATTAGATTTTAGAGACTTCCAAAGCATCTAACAACTATCATATTTTATAGATGAGAAACTGAAACTTAGATTAGGTAAATAAGTTATACCAAGTCACACAGTAGATGGAAGAGTCAAAATTAGAGTATCAGTTCAAGGTTCTTTTTTAAAGATTTTTTATTTTGAAATAGTTTTAGACTTAAAGAAGTGTTGCAAAGATAGAAACCCCCCTATGTACTTCCCCCATTTTACATAACTATGTATCAATTGACACAGGGTTCTTTTTTATTGCCCCATGGCGTATTAATTCAGATTTTGAAATTTTGAAATTTATATTTTGAAATAATTTTAATGACATATTTTTCTGTTTCCATAAGTTAGGATCTTTCACAGATTGTTTCATAATATATCCACCAACAGTGAATTTATATTATTAAATACTTAAACATAAAAGCTGTTTGAATTTTTGAGAAGATAAAGCTCAATAAATCATTTTTCTAAGAAGTGTAATCTTAGAAAAATATTTCTAATCAGTATGTTTATTTATAGAACTTGTTAATAGACCTGGGATGTGAGGGTAGGTATATACTCTTTTGGTATACATTTGCTCCATTGATTGTGCTGCATTGATTGAAGAAAATAATCAGATTACATATATTGTTTTTTCATGAGTGGTATTAAAAAAAACCTGAAAATGTTTTTTTACAAACAGAAAAAACAAATTCAGGTTTTTTAGATCAATGCTTTGTTATATTGGGGTTATGAAAATTACAAAACCTTTTTTTTTGTACTTTAAGTTTTCCAGATTCTTTTGTATTTATTTGATCTTCCAAATAATTGCAATGATATCTAGGTTTCTTATTTTCCTGTTTCCTAAATTTATGTTGACACGTATCACAAATTATTACTGCCCCACCCATATCTCCTTGTCCTACCATTTTAGAGCTTCCTAGTCTAAGTTTCCATATTAAGGTATATTCCACAGTGGATTGTAAATTCCCCAGCATTTCCAGCCTATGTAAGTGAGAAAAGATTGTAACCAGCAAAGGAAGTCTTCAGAAAAAGATGCAGCATTGACACTTGGAAGCCTAGCCAGCAAGCTTTGCATTAATGCACCCTCAGAATAGACCTTGACCAGTGACTGAAGGGAACTGGTGTGTGTGTGCGTGAGCGTGTGTGTGTGTGTGTGTGTGTGTGTGTGAGAGAGAGAGAGAGAGAGAGAGAGAGAGAGAGAGAGAGAGAGAGAGAGAGAGAGAGAGAG